>JAUEKU010187788.1:0-18084 GCA_032274805.1 Gypsophila paniculata | reverse complement strand
TGTGAAGAGTAACTCCCTTAAATTAATACAATTTTATACACGGTACCTTTTTTACTTTTTTTTTTTTTTTTCAAATTGAAGACTTTGTAAAGATGTTCGATTTGAAAAAAAAAAACGTCTTATTTGAAACTCGTAGTCACAAATTTCACTCGATCAAAGTCTTTTATCGAACGAACTTTGAATGACAATTAAAGTTTTTTATTTTTGTCCTATACTCCTAGTCTCCTACGCATGACATTACTCGAACGAAGAATCGATACCGCACACCGACATGCATCATATCAACATCACGCCTACAACTTAGGAGAAGAACACGATTTAACTTAACTGGTGGTGGATAAATTGTTGTTCCATTTAATCGGTAGGACCACACCTATCACCCGCGTCTACTTGATGCCATTTTTAAGTCATGACTCGACTCCTGAGTCGATAGTCATTTTACTTTACCTACTCCATTTCATAAAGAAATATACGTTTTTTTTTTTAATCGTTTTAATTGATTGAATATCTTATTATTTTGGGACGACAATATTAATTGAATATAGGACAACATGTTATTACTGATTTACTTTATTCTCTCTAACAATCCTTCATATTTTAATGTAAAGGATAAAATTGTATCTTCACCATAAAAAAAAATAGACGTATTTTACTTTTTTTTTCTCCCTTCTTAATATTTTTGCGAAAAAAAAGAGGTTAATTTTCATATGGAAAATAGGAAGTACCATAAGAATATCATATAATCTTCTTAGAATTATACGTTTACCATAGTAACTCTCTCCCAACCATACCGCAAAAACCATTATATTACCCATAGTATATGAGCATGTTACAACCACTTCACATTTTATTGAGTTTATGTATATGGTTTCTAATTTTGTAAAAATTTATGAGCTAAATTGTACTCCCTCCTTCGTCTTAAGATTAAAACAGGTTAAGTAACATCTCACTTGAACATATAAGACGAGAATTTTATTTTTTGCTATGCATCTCACTTTCTTTATACCTCGTAAAAACAACAAAACACATGACATCGCAAAGAAACCCTTGTGCGATAGGTAGACCTGGATGTTAAGTTTAAAGTTTGGCGGAAAAAAAAATAAATAAAAATTTAGACAATTTTCTTTTGTTAAACAGAATCATCAGCTTATAATTCTCTCTAGTCTTATAAACAAAAGCATAGAAACACGGCGATTCTATGTCTTATAATTCTCTCTAGTTTAATGGGTACACGCGTCCCATACAAGTCGTTGCACAAATTATGAACATTTTGATAAATGCCCAAGAGTCGGAGGATTCCTCAGAAGGAGCAATAATTTCTGAGAACCTGCCTAGCAAGATCAAAAGCCCCACTATTCTTATAAATCAAGTGCAAATTGAAAGCTGCTTCTCTTCGGAGGTCGCTGTATCCCGGTTTCGGAGCTTTCACGACGTCTTTATCCATCATTATCGCTGGCAGCGGCAGGTCCTCTTGGCGAATGGCAAGAACCTTCTCATAATACGATGCTGCTAGTGTTACAAGGCCAACATGGTGACACGCTCGAGCTAGATTATAAAGCGATTCCTGCACATTTCAAGTAGGCACGTGGTTGTGCATATGATTGAGTCACTTGTAGAACGGTTTCACAATCATTTTGTTGTAAAACCACATGGACGATGAAAGATGGTTACTCTTTAGCACAAAATAAGAATACCGTTGAAGCTTACTGGCAATAAGAAGACAAGTACTAAGGTCACTGTGTATATTAAAATTATCACAATACATAAACAAAGTGGTCACTATAATATTACGATTTACTGGAAGTTTCGAACAAAGATTTGTTTGACTCAAGTATTCGAGCATTAAACAAATAGCACTAATGTTCTAAATAAAACATAAAGCATAGTCGTACATCATTAATGTATTGTTATGTTCTGGTCAAGGCAAGTCGAGCCAGGTTCAACGTTAGGTCTAATATTAAAATTTAGGTCAACTATGATCATGGGTCGATTTGCCAAACAAGTGATGCTAACTGGGTAAGTAGAAACTTCAGGTTAGTTTTGACAACCCAAAGTAGAGCTCTTTGTTGACACATTTTTGGTAACAAAAAGGCCATTTAAATACAACTACGTATTGAGCAGGCACTTAAACTTGTAACTCCGTACTACGCCTTATAATACTCTCAGTAAGGTATCATTCAACTATTCAAAATCTACAGAGTATATTGTTGAACACAGCAGAAAACCACGGAAATTAGAAAGCTCACCTGGCTATTTTCACAAATACGTAAATTGTTGTATAGAAATGCTAAACCTTGTGCAACACACTGGTGCTTGTTTTGAAGTCGAAGCCCGAGAGCTAAATTGATTAAGGAAGTCCCTGAATGGTTAAAACAGAAGGTATTAACACTTGCTCTCTTTAGTTTTTTCACATGTTATAATCTAAAATATCACTTAGAAAAGAACTTTCGTCAACTAAAATGTACGTTATAGCAATATACGTTTCTCAGTCTTTCCCAGAGTACTTTTTTATATAAGATTGAAAGTCAAACCACGAACAAAAAAACAAAAACGTCATATATTAGAAAGATGGAAGCAGCATTAACTACATACACATAAAAATATCAGGTCCAGACATTACCAGGAGTATATGCCATACCTGCACAGAGATTGATCAATGGAGACTCTGGCATTTGTTTAAAAGCTTCGAGGTATTCTCTTGCAGCTACTTGGTGTTGGCTGATCATCGTAAATTGATTTCCGGATATGATCATGGGTGGTACTAAATCCTTGTGCTCCACTCGCATATGATGAAGGAACTTGTGATGCTTAGAAAGCCTGTTCTCTAATCTGAGGAAATTATAAACAATGTTAACAAACCAAATAAAGCTTCGAATTAGTTGGGAAACAATAAAAGCCGCACAACAAAATTTAGAAGGAAAAATTTAATTGACTAGGGGTTGAGGGCTACATTAGAATGTGGACCTTCTAGCCATAACACAGGAAAAAGGTAATGTGCACTGGCAACTGATACCCATTCTCTGTCATAGCTAATCTTGGTTCTTAAAGGTGCAAGGTGAGTAGCAAATACATGCACACTAGGAGCACTGTGTTTGCAAACAAATTTGTATTTTCAAAATAAACATTCTGCAACAATATCCATCTTAGGATATTAAAAAGAGCAAACGAGTACAAACGGGATAATAAGCTGATAGACAAAGCGGAGAAAAAAAAAAATAATAAGTAATTTGTTTGCAGCACCAGAATGTATTTGCAATCTGATTTTTCAGTAAAGTACGATCAGAAACTAATGTTACATAGCACAGGAATCTTGAACTAGAATTTACCCAAGCTAGTTGGATATTGGCCAAAACCTTAAAATTTCATGAAGCGAGTTTTCTTCATATTCAGTCCAAACACCAATTTCTTCATTGCAAATTGCAATCAAAGAAACTACAGGCAAGAATTCAAGAGAATGCAGCATTATTCTTACCTTAAGACTAACTTATAATAGCAGTTCCAGGCAGCTTTACTTTCTGGATGCTGCTGAACTAGGTAACGTACATAGTCAAACCCATCTGAAGGATCTGTTATATTCACTGCTATTTCTACAGGCAAAAGATACAATTCCATTAGTAAACAATGCCCAAGCTAGTCGCTTAACAGAAAGTTCATAAAAAGTAAAGAATAAGGATTTCAAACAATGTTTTGATTCAATCCAATTTTGTTGATCTGACTTTATCAACTACAGAGTACATACTAAAGCAAATGACAAACACTTATGTGAATTCATTTTTATTACTTACCAGCCCCGAGTGACCGAAATTTCTCCTTCTTCTCTGTAGGCAAAGTCTTGTAAGTTATTTTCAAGCTTAATGTTATCAATTCCAGAGCCTCGCTATACCTTCTCAGTGACGCTAGTGCTCTGCATAACTAATTAGGTACAAATAGGTTTAACTTCAAGAAAACAGCAAAATACGAAAAAGAGAAACATAGGTTATTTACTATGTTAATCACAGCAGAAGAATCAAATCGACAACTTAACAAACATAACAAATCCTATGTGTAATGGTGAAGAAGATTATATCATAATAATGTTATCCAAAGTAATAATGAAACAGCTATACTGTCCTACATTTGGTCACTTGAACTACATTAACCTTGGACCTTGGTAGCTAAACTACCACACTCAAACTTCACACCTATCGATACGGATGCTCAGTTGTTGAATAAGCGATCAAATTCAGATGTTCTGAGAGCATTGCCAGCCTCTGAGTGACCCGAAAAATCATGTTTTGCTAGAAAGAGACATACAGTGATACAGATAAATAAAGCACACAAGATAACGAAAAAAATAACAGCAGGCAGTATAGGAATTCACAAGTTCATAACACCATGGAACGATGTTAGCTTTCGTGTAATCTTCCACAAATTTGAGAAAAAAATAAGCAAGCAATATAGACAAAAAACATGGACAAAGAGACTTACGTCTGAAATGAGATTGAAATTCTCCTCATCCTTGAAGAAATTAGGCCATGGAGGTGCCTTCAGTGGTTGTTGCTGAGAACATCCCAAAGAAAAGCTCAAAAAATAAGATGTACAGAAAGCAAGGATCAATTAACGTTTTGCACACTCCCTCCTTCTGATTTCAACCGCGGTTTAGAAACAATCCAATATAGAACCGGCATCAAAAAAGCCATGGCAAGCTAAAATGGTTACAATAACCCTCATTGCCTCATTTAATCCTCACTTGCATAATGACTTATAGTCACATATTAGATAAGAAAAGAACAGTATTAACACTACCTCCATATTCGTAGAAATACAATGTAAACTGAACAGCATTTAACCACTAAAGTAAGATGGGGCCATATAAATGAGATGGGGGGTGTACCCTTTCACGGTAGTTTAAGATTCTAAAGTGACTAAAGGGGAAAATTAGATTGGGTCCTAAACAACAACTAATGGACGGAGGGAGTACACAGAAAGAATAGAACACCAGTTTACCGGAATTTCATCTTCCGAATCATCACTTTCCCACTCAAGCCCAGTATCCATGGCAGCAGACGTCTTTTCTTCTTTAGCTGATGCTCTCTTTTCAAGTAACTTTCTCTTTGCTCGGTTGGCTTTCACCCTATGGCAAAGAGCAAAAGAAGAGATACATCCGTAGATGAAAATAAGTAGTTTTTAAACAATCAATTCACATGTTCAATCTAGCAGTTTAAGCGGAAATAATCAATCCACCGGCAAGAAGAGTTAAACTTCACCAAGAAGTGAAGCACAAACTGTACATAACACACAAAATACACACAATACAGAGATTAATTCAAATACTAAAACTAATTCAACTGTACCGAATACATACAGAACTAGAAACTAAATGGTTACAGACATTTACGAATATGATTATCACTACGACTCTGAAGCAATAATAGCGGTATCTTCAAATTATCAAACATAACACCCTACCCAACACACAGACATCAGAAGCTTCAAAAGGAACAGATGCTCTAAGGTCCTCCGTTGTTACTCTAAGCAAAGATTTGCAGACTCACATATCGTTCTTTGAAGCTGGTCTTCGGAAATGTCCAAAGACGGAATCAGTTTGATGATCCCCTAAAACTTTAACTCTCTCCAAAAGCTCACTCCTAGAGAGCCTTCTCCTCTGTTTTGCCTGGTAAAAAAAATGAAAAGGATTGAAGTTTATTACTTTCAAGTTCATAAGAATGGCTACTGCATAAAATAACATGTGACCCTTAATAAGTGTCACGCGAACAATTACAATATCCGCTTAGAAGTACTTAACCGAATCGATGATGCTATAATATTTATCATTCAATAAAGACTCCAGCAAATTTGATTGATGCTAAGCTGAAGAACTGAAACATCAGGAATTGTATGTAATATTCTCATATAATTCTGCGCTGAAAAGGCAAGGTAAGGCACAAAATAATGTTTGAGAGTTGAGAGTTTGAGACTTAAGTATTTTCTGAGTTAGTCATGAGCATCAGAGAATAAACACACATGCTCACATGAGTATGCAAAAATATACCTTCATACAGCAAGATAGAGTTTATCCTTCAACCTACAATCTTTCAAATCATAGTTTTTTAGTTCACATAGGAAACAAGAGCACAGTATTTCTCAAAGAAGTACTTTTACCATCACAGGGAGTAACAGCAATGTGAAAGTGGGGAAATGATAAACCACAAAAGGATGTAAGGCCCTTAACTATCTACTCCGTTTATTAATATGTCAAATTACGACAGGGGTTTCTTTTCACTTTATATGTCGTTTTTCTTTTCCCATATTTTGTCTCACTTAAAGTATTATCCTACTCCATTAACAGCCATACAATACCCTGCTTATCCCCTTTCATCTACTCCTATTCCACCTTTTTCCCTTCCCCGCCATTCATTTCCTCCATTCCCAGCCTCTCCGGTAACATATGGCCTCTTTCTTACCTTTCAAGGAGTTTGTTTGACTGTTTCTATAACCCATTATTGTTTTCATCATTCCAGTAGCTTTTTCTAATAACAGCGAATGAAAATAAAATGACCGATATAAAGAACACAGAGTGTAGAATATGATTCCAAGCTGCATCCAACAACACTTACAAATCAATGAATATGACTATATTACTCGCTGTGAAAACAAGACCTCAAATACTTTTCTACGAAAAAAGTGATCCACTCATCAATAACAATAAGCTTATCACACACATGCAAATTCTCATGTCTGGCATGAGCAGAAGCGTGCGAGCCAAAAACACGTGCAAATTTGTACATGCTTACAAGTAGGTATGTCATGTGTGAGCACAAGACCAGCTAATAGGCATAACAGTATCTATAGTAAGTACCTTCTGATGCATGGAATCAATTTTCAGTGACTCATGCACAAGAGGATAGATCACTTCAACAAATGCCTCAAGCATCCCTCGACTTCTATACAGTTGAGATAGCTTGAGTTTTACTTTCACATTACGCCACCATTGCTCTGAATTATTGGCATCCTCGTCTTCCAATAATTCTAGTAGAAGACAATCAAATCAGAAAATGTAACACAATTATAATCCTGAAAGGTTCCACCAAAAGGTAAACTGAGCAGAAAACACTATTTCACTACCTGGATTGTGTGGAGGAGAAAGCAATTTTATGGCTTCATCTTCTCTATTTTCCTCAAATAGAAGCGACGCCAGAGTTAAGCGAGTATCAATATCATCGTCATGTGCGCCTAATGCTGAAATGATGTACTAGTCAATAGCTAGGCACACAAACACAAGGAGAAAAAAATTCCTCGACCAACATGAAAGTTTAATAGCATAGAACTCCGCTGATAAGAGTCTACTTAGATAGCACTATAGTAGAGTTTTGACAAAGTAATCTCAAATTTGCATTTACATGTGGCCAATATCAGAAACTATGACACTTCCAAGATAACAGCCCGAGAGGGAACAGATTTTGATATCAGCTGATGATTTTGGTTAATAAATTAATAATAAAATAAAATGGTTAATTTACACTCATTCTTTAAAATGAAATGTAAGAAAGTAATCAAAACAAACAAAACATCATTTAAACTGAGCAGAAGTTTAAATGTTTGACAGCATAAACATTTAAAGTTTCGCACACGTGTCTCATATCAGTAACAAGATACCATTTCCATATAGTTATACATTAAGACAACTACGGAAACTCTAAGAGTCTGAGCAGAAGCAACTTTCCATAATTTGAGCATTGACCAACAAGCAATTTCACATAGAAATTGTTCAAACAGATTTGAGACCGAAGGACATTGATATAGATAGCATAATAAAATGTGGATATTATTTTTGAGTAGACATTCTACACTGGAAAGGGAAGAGAAGAGAGTAGTTATGAGATACTGACTCCTGATTGCCTAGATGCAAAGGGAGATTTTTGAATAAGTATCTAACCAATCAAATCGAAATTAAGCACCACAATGAGTAGTTATTTACATTGAACGGCACAATGATGAACAGCACAAAGTGTCTAGCAAGAGAAGTAAATAAATTTCAAAATTCATCCATGCCCATAGCAAACAAAAAAAATATAAGAAGATTCAAGCTTCAGAAAAATTCAAACCTTTGTAGAAAAACTGTATAGCTGAAGCTGCTTCTTTTAAAGCCGAGTAACAGTTTGCAATTTTTAAACTTATAAGTCCCTGAAATAGATAAATATACAGCATATTAAGCCCACAGGAAGAAAAAAAATATAAATAACAATAAGAACCGAACTTCGACAAGCATATAAAGTTACCATCTCAGGCAGCTCTGATTAAATTTCTCAGGGTACAGAATTGGCCCTGTCTTAGTATAGGACATCTACAGTGTGTATGGATGGAGGGGTTTGGAGGGATGGAAAGGGGAAGGAGAGGGAGAGGGAGGAGTCCAATTTCCCTCGTTTTAGGGGAAGGGATCTACATTTCATCCTCCAAGCAAGCCAAAATCCCTCCAAAAGATGAGAGATTTGAAAAGGAAAATGTCCACTCTCCCCTCCCCTTCCCTCCATTTTTGTTAACCAAACAAGACCCTAAACATTTTTCCAAGATGATGACTACTTCACCACCATTCAATTTGTAACTTATACTGTTAATCTCTCTGATTACTGAATATACATGACAGTAATATATTTTTCATGATCACAATGCACCATTCATCAAGCTTCACGCCACAGCATTGCTGTACCAGTTTCATGAAACATAGCAATTAGTTTCATTTAATAATGTCTAATACACATACAAGCAGAGTAGCCGATTGATTCTTTCAGATTCTCATTTTTATAAATCTTTCTCAATTTTCAGCTTAACGTTTTATTCTTTTTATTTCGCTGAACTCATCCTTTCTACAGTTCGTAGAACTTCCTGATGTTTGTTTAACTCCATTTGTTTCCATATACTTATGGAGAATTCATCTGGCCTATTCTAAATTTTGAAGACAAAGAATAACTCATATTACTCCGTGCAATTTATCAAATATATCAAACTTGTTAAAGCACAAATGTGTCTGGTTTTCAAACTTTGCACAGATTTGAACTGAAACTTGAAACACCACATGGTCCAGAAAGCAAGGATATAAGCGTATTGCAGAGCTAGACAGGAAGTTTGAAATACGTGCGATTAACAGCATGTAACCATACATTATATGAGGAACAGCCTTCCAGCATTAGATAATACTTCAATGCAGATTCATATTGCTGAAGCTCCGCGAATGAGTTGGCCACAGCTATTATGAGGTCAGCCTGATGCTCAGCATTCTCCCTTTCCAGTGATCTGAAACAAATCTACATAATTGAGAATCTTCAGCGTAAGTATATATCAAATGTTCAGCGTTATGACTCATCAAAGAACATGAAAAAAGATAGCAAAACAAAACACCGAGAAAAAAAATATCACAAGCATAAGGCACCTTGATAACCATATAAGTATCTCTCAATTGAAAATAAAATGAAATATGGTAAAGTCAAAAGAAGGGTCTGAGAAAGAAACGAATTCAATCAAGAAGAAAAACAAGCAATGGAGATCTGTCAGGTATACGAATAGTAACTCGACAAGCATTTACTAAAGAAAGAAAAGACAGGTTTAGTACGGCAGTAGCAGATTCATTTATCACAATAAGAGCAAAATATCAAATACAATCAGCATAATGTCTTCCAAAGTCGATAAAATGGCATACCATTGCCTTTTCCTTATCTGCAAGATGCAGGTAGCAAATCCCTTTTCTAATTTTCAGATACAATGGGAATTCTCCAGTACCGCTAATCCTTTCTGCATGCTCGATGTGATGCAGAGCTTTAGTATAGTCATTTTGTTCCATGTACGAGGAAGCCAACAAATCGACCATCGCGAGGTCAGCATCTGCAGGATGATCTTTAAGAAAGCACCCTAAGATACGTATAGAGCTTTCAAACTTGCCACATTGGTTATACAACTACAAAAGAAAGTAAGTCAGAAAAATAGTCAGGACAAAATCTAAACATAAGATGAAATACAAGAATGCGGTACAAAAACATTTCAAGCTGTGGAGCAATATACTCCAGTTGCTTTATATGAGAATAGTGCAAATAGTAATCAAAAGCTTTTGTTAAGTACATCTAGTAGTTGCTTTAATTGAATACCAAATAATACAATAAGATTGCCAACTTCCCTTGTCACATTAGTACATTACACGATTGTGGTACTACTTACAATGACTTTGTTTTCCTAGCTATGTTTGATAAATGATACCCAATATTAGTCTCTAGGTTGATGTTTCCTAATGGCTGGTTATTCACTTCCTCTCCTCCAACTCCCCTAGCCTCACAAATTTTGCGACCCCCAAGTAATATTGAGTCGGGAAAACAGAGAACGAGAGGGAAATTAAGAGACAAAAAACAAATGGTAAACATTGTTTGAGTATCTTGAACAAAGATAACTGTCAAGGTGTCAGGTATTTGTCGGAAAGTCCAACTTCCAAGTATCCAGCATAGAAATGATAGGGCACTTGATAAAAATGAAGACTAGACTAGCCAATACAGCTAACGTACTATAGTATTTATCTTACATCTAGGACTTCATGAGACCAATTTGGTTCAAAAGATTATTATAAAAAACATCAAGACACAATTATAATTTTGTATGGTCTTTCCTGAAGCTCCTAGGACATTGTTCTTGTATTGAATAGTCACACGCAGTTTTAAAAGTTTGCTGAAATAAAAATGCTCTCCAATTTTCATGTGATACTCAAAGCCCCTTAACGCAGGCACATTTCGAATATAAGATCATCAAACCATGTACTTGATTATATATCTCCTAGAAAACATCAAATAACGCAAAGGGATCAAGAAAAAACCGTTGTCGCCTTCTTTAGAGCTTCAACACTATCACGACACATTCGCGCTATCTGCTCATACGATTCAGCAGCTTTTAAGGAATCTCCTGCCTCCAGGTAAAGCGAAGCCCGGCGGTATATAAGGGTAACATCATCTGGATCAGCATTGATTGCTTTAGAAAGGCAATACCAAGCTTGACCAATATTTCCCTGCTCTCTGAAAAGAAAGGGGTAAGTCACATCTGGCTTCAAATCTTTGAAATTGCAAAACTTGATGAGCGCTACTAAAAGGCTCTAATTACAATAAATCCTGAAGAGAGCTACTCTCTTTCTCAAAATTGGCTTCAAATCTTTGTAGTTGAAATTTTGATGAGGCGCTACCAAAAGGCTCTAATTACAACAAATCCTGAAGAGAATAACTCTCTTTCTCCACGTTTAAACGTTTTGACTTTTGGGTACATAAATCAAACAGCTCAATAATATGTGGTGAAAAATGTAAGTTGAGCAAAGATGAGAGGTCACAAGTTCCGACAACCAAAAAACACATCAAAAAGACAAAAAGAAAGACTACAAACAAGGAAGTTAAAAGGTCGACAAGCTCAAAAAGGAAAGTAGGAAATTTAAAGGTGGACAAAGGAAGTAACAAACTGAGTCGGGAATCGTGATGAAACAAATAACAAAGCATAATTCCTGCCTGCCCTTCTTCACCAAGGTCTGGCAATATTGTCAATATAGTCTGTAGTACTTAAGAAAATTTTAAGAAAACAATCAAAGATGCTTACATGGAACAAGTCATAAGGCGCTTCCACAGAGATGTGTTTTTAGGACTGAGAAATGCTGCAATCATATAGAATTCTGTAGCTTTCTTTCCGTCACCCTTTGAGTTATAGACAACTCCAAGAGTGTGATAAGGATCAGGGAGATTCGGTGCCAGCCAAACAACCTCCTTCAACAAGGTAATTGCCTGTGCCAAAATGATAAGAATTGAATCCGAACACTTAGCAAACAGAAGCAAACATGAGCTACGACAATACTACAAACAATCCCTATATAGTCCCCCTCGCTAGGAAAAAAATCAAGACAATCAATTGCTGTAACTCTAAAAATAACCTTAATCTGAAAAGAGAAGCAGAAATGTGAGCGATACAGCTCTACTTTAAAATCACAAAACAATCATCAATTAGATGTCTAACTAGTCTATTCAGAATTTAAAGCGGACAAAAGGATAGACAGGTCAAGTTTGCACCAAGTCGGGCGCAAGTACAGTCACACTGGTGTACAACTACTGAATTGACAGGCTCACATAAAGACTGAATTGAAAAATAATTATAGTTAGACAACTGAAAGCTCGGTCAAGTGAGACATACATCTTCGTAGCGGCCATGTGCATAGTGAAGATTGGCATCACCAAGCTTCTTTGTAATTTCAGGGCTAAGATTGTTTCTTGAGCCCTTGCGCCTCCCTCTCTTCTTAGCCTGAAGACATAGCAGCAAGCATATTAGAATGGCACAATTGACAATGCAAAATTACGGCACTTTAGATCTTATTGTATTACTGGTAATCACTAAAGCAACGTCCAAATCAAGGACAACTAACCTTCTTACGTCTTTTCCTCCTCTCGCCAAGATTTATAACTTCTTCAACTTCCTCAAGTGTTGCTCCAATATTCCTCCGGGGCTTCTTAACTAACTCTTGTCTGTCAAATAACCAAATGATAGGAAATCTATCAAACAATATAGACACAAGTTGCAAGAGCCAAAATCACGAGACAAACTAAACAAAATTAACACTGGCATCATGAAAGTAAGAGCCCTATACTCCAAAATGTACACAATGCTTAAACAGATTGAACGAAATACCCTTGATTAGCAAGCTCGTCGCACTTCCGTTTCTTCTCGTACTCTATCCGTTCAAATTGTTGGTAAAGTTGGACTTCACTGATATTACCCTCGACAAAATCCAAAGGGTTCATCACTCCTTCGAAAGTCACATTGGCCTCGTCATCCCCTTCTTCCATATCGTCCTCATCTTCTACACCTTCATGTTCCTCACCTTTATTTCCATCGTCCCCATCCTCCTCCTCCTCATCCTCACCTTCACCCTCGTCTACTTCTTCACTCTCGGCAAGAGAAGGATCAGAAGGGTGTAAACCCTCCTCAAAGGGGTTGTCATTGTCCAACTCGTCTCCGCTCTCCATTCAGACGAAAATTCAACCACTACCTAGAGCAAGATTTTTTAAATTTCAAACATCTCAACATGAAACTACAAGCGATCAAATGCAAGTTCAAACAAGAAGCTCACAAACAAGCAGATAACCAGATTTAGGTAAGCAAGTTCAGACCGTCTGTTTTGTGACTTTGTGTTATTTATAAGCCAGGTCTGATGGGTCTAATGAGTTGTCCCGCCCGTGAACAGCACTACAACAAACATAACACAGAATGACTAATAATCACGGAGTTATTAAACATAATAATCACTCCGTGATTTCAACACAGTGAGCGTCGGCCGTACAATGAATTTGGGAGGCCCTGTTCTAAATCGTAAGACGAAACCCTAACTAAACAAAAATCCTAAACTATTCAATAAAATATAGAGTAATTATTTTAATAAAATAAACTAATTTACATACTTTCTAATTCTTGTGGGTACAGTAATAAATAATAACGAATAAATTAGCATAAAATCTAAACATTAACGAAATTTTCTAGCGAATTCAAGAAGCTTCAACAAGAGAAAATTTGGACATTCAACATGAACAAATTTAACCTTCGATAAACAATTGAAATTAATTATACATAACACGATGAAATCATTAGTAAAACACAAAAATTAACAATAAACCTAACAAATTTAACGAAATACGGTAGAAAAGGTGAATATATGAGCAATAAAGAAACTTTATAAAATATATTTGCACTACACAAACGTCTTATTTTAAGTTAAAATAAGACCATGCCACATCTAGTTAATAGTGACCACCTATATTAATTTTGTAACGCTTTTAATGTAGTACTCCTTTATCGTAGTACCTAATTTGATATATTTTGTTTCCCTTTAATCATAAATAGTAAATGTTACCCTTTTAATATTATTTGTAACCATTTCATGTTTAATTGTAACCTTTTTTTAGATAGTCTTATAATAACTTAAAATAAGACCGTCTTATCAGAGACTTACTGTTTTCACTATTTCATCTAATTGCATACGTTTCTCAAAATAAATATGTTGGAGATATTTGGATAAATATATAAAATTGGATGGAACCGTGGAGGAGCAAGAATAGTTCGCTAAAAAGCTTACGTCGAATTTCTGGCAACCAATTTAGTGTTTGGTTGAATACCGTATAATGGAGGGTAAAAGTTCGATGGCAAATTCTTGTTTAAGACGGGGCGATCCGTCTTAAGGTTAAGACGTGAGAGTAAAGTAAAAAGGTGGGTGGGTTGCAGTGGGGTCCAGTAAAGTGAATAGTGAGAGGTCTTAAGGTTAAGACCGTCTTAAGGGAGACTTTTTGAAGTTCGATGGGATTAATTAAGGAAAGCGATATTGCGTCGTTGGTAATTTGGTATTAAATCTCGGTATCACCCTACTTAAAGTAAAAATAAAATGAAATTAATGTTAAATTAGATTTTTTAATTTGTATTACCAAATTTCAAAGGATAAAAATATAATTTGACATTGGTGAATTAGTGGTTGTTAATCAAAATTTAAAATTGTGTAGGACTTGTATTAACTTAAGCCAATGAGTAGATTATACTACGGTTGTATATAGTTCTATATACAATTTGTTTTGTGATTTTGAGTTTTGTCGCAAAATTTTTGAATATTGTTGTAAATTTAATGAGTTTTAACGTAAAGTTTTCGAGCTACATCGCATAAATATTTTGCTAAAAGACTTACATTTTAGTTCAAAATTTGTATAAAATCAAAAACTATATATACATACTCAACAAAATTTGAGTTGGTTGCATTACAACAGGTGATATAATAGTTTTTGCCAAGTTAAGCTGCACGATTAAAATCAACATGTACGATAAACACTTTAAATATCAAATTGAAGAAATCGTACATTTGACAAATTGAAAAAAACTAAAATATAAATTCGACATCATCACACGGATAAATTTAACGTGACTTGCTAACATAGTATGAGAAATTTTCATAACACAAATATATTTTGCAAAACTACTTTACTTACTCGATCAGTACTTACGACTACGATTCTTTGGTATTATTTTCATGACTTTGTCGTGTTAAATGATTATTTGTAATCGGTTTATAAATAGCCGATATGCATTCATTTTATCATTAATAGGAACCTCTTATTAAAATATTTTAATATTATTCGAGATTATTTTATAATTCAAATTCGAGTAAGTCTCTTGTGAGACTGTCTCACAATAAATTATTGTGAGTCCATTAGTACAATTTAGAGTTTAGGGGACGAAAAACAAAAAGTACAATTACAAAAAGTAATAAAATGGTTACTAGATAAAAGTAGACACCATAATCAGTAAGATAGGTACAAACATCATGAAAATGATTACGGAAATTGGGGGTTACAATTGTCTTTAAACGAGGTACAAAAATCATGGATACGAATGATTTAGTCACGTAATAAATTATCGTGAGACTGTCTATTAGTCTTCAAATCTATTAGTCTTCAAATCCTAACCGCACGAATATTCTAAAAAATTTTACTTAACAACTTTGGGTTGGAGTATTATTTCGTATTGTTTGGGGTAGATCAATTTTACATTCTAATTGCAACCATTTTCTTCCCCATTAGGCCGCTCAATAAAGTTGTTAGAGAAATTTAGCAAAGAGCCAAGGTATTCACCGAGTAATCTCAATGTTTCTCAATTGATTAGAATATTAATTAATTTAAAATGTAAAATATCTAAATTGCCCTTTGTTATTAGTTCATTTGAAATTTAAAATATTAAGGAGGGAAAGAAATAATTGAATTAATATCGAGTTTAAGTATCACCCGATGACGTCAACTCATTTTCCATTAATTAATAGGAATATGAAAATATGAAATAGTTTTACTTGGCTCAACTCATTTTCTATTATTAAGAATTGTGATTGAACTGTTTACGATTAATCAAGATTTTGGGTGTATTAAATATAACATTATATATGGTATAGATTTAGTTAGAATCTCCAAAATTCAATATGTTATACATTTCAATTTTGCCCTTAAACTTTTGACACAATAATAAATAAAAAAATTATTTATTATTATTTAATTAGGGTGGTACCGAGTTTTGGTACCATCTGGTGGCGCCCTATCACTTCCTTAATTTAAAATGGGGATTTTTTTTTAAGTGGAAATTAATACGGAGTAATCAGGGTAATGATTTAGGAGTGGGAAAGTTGGATGAATATTATGAAAGACTTTCCGTCTTCCATAATATTCATATATCATAATGCACAAGAAAAATTATTTACCAAAAAAAAAAAAATAACGCACAAGAAAAATGTACTTGTATTTTTTTTAATTTTTATAGTAACTCTCACGTGAGAGCGTCAAGTGAGTGGTTATATTAAATCAACCTATGCAAATGTAAGTTAAGTAGAAAGCATTCTCCCTCCGTCATACATAATGTAACAACAAAATGTGAAATCGTATTTCCGCACTCTTAACATGAATACATCAACTCGACTCAAAATTATCAAGCAAACAATAAATATCCCGAAACACAAATTCAATTGAAAAAACTAATTGAAAACATATAACGATCACGTAATTTACCAACTAAATTAGGTGGACATATGGACGTCAGTTCAAAATTTGAAGAAAAACTTGCACAAAAAGATATCACCTCCCCACTCTAGTCAATCACATTTCGCACATTTTAATTTCCCGCACAAAATTGAGCCACACTTGTAATTTCACTCCACTTTTCTGTTGTCACTATCTTTTCTCTCCTCGCTGTACCTCCAATTCAAACCGAGGAAAAACACTACAATTCAATGGCGCAAGAAAATCTAAGCCGTGAAGAATGTGTGAATCGAGCAGAAGCAGCGAGCGCCGCGGAGAATTACGAGGAAGCCCTGAAGTATATGCAAAAGGTGGTGGAATTGAGCATCGAGTCGGGTGAACAACTGAGAACTGCAGAAAAAAAAATTGGTGAGGGTTTCATATAAGATCACGGCAACAATAATTGCGGAACGTCAGTTGCTGCCAGATGATCGACGTGAGTGAGAGAGCACTTCACCTGGACAATTGAAGACTTTGGGCGGACGTTCTACACCTCCTTCTCACTCACCAGGTGACTCCATTATTCACTTGGTTTTATCATATCTTCTTTGATTCTTTATTCTATTTTTAATTTGTTTGATGATTTGTTGTATCAAACTGTGAGATTTTAGTATCTCTGTTTTGTGTATCAAATTAGGGTTGATTTTGATGATGTCGATTAGGTTTAGTTCACTAAGATATTGTTACTTAGTTAGCGCACTAATAATTTTGATTGCATCTCCAATTTCGAGTATTGTGTTTGCTGTTGCTGCTTCTGTTTTCTGCGCGGCTTCTATTTGCGTTTGCTTGATGTCGTTGTTGTGTGTTTCGAATCTCAGTAGCTTATTTTTTACTTTCAATATGTGCACCACCCATCACATTTGTCAATCAATTTCGAGTATTATGTTTGCTATTGATGTGGGTGTGTGTGTGCGCGAACTTCTAATGCTTCTGTTTTCTGCGCTACTTGTGTTGGCTTGCTGACGTTGTTGTGTGTTTTAATCTCAGTAGCTTCTTCCTTTTACTTTCAGTATGAACCTGCACCATCACCAACCATCACATGGGTGGTCAACTCAAAATTGCAAAGGGTTAAAGAGATACAAAAGCTTATTAGGTCAATACCAATCAAATATCGTCTTATTCCCCGCAAGTTCAAAATCTTCGTTGAAGAAGCATGCAACACACTTCAATTTAAAGGCAGAGATGAGCTGGAGGATTCTATGAAAAGCAGCTTGTTGACTCTGGAAGACAATCTGGTCAATTTGGCATTTAGATATAAACGAGTGTTGGTATTGGTATCGAGTGTTGCGTCTCTCGAGCGGAGACAGTCTGGAGAAGGATGGGAATGATGGTCAAATTCATAAGCGACTTCTTGGAACAATTGATGGGTCATGGTGCAATTGGTCTTATCGGAAGGTCCAAGAAATTAACGATCTCCAGTTTGCCAGAGGTTGACTTCATAGTACATGGGCGGATACAGGCCTAAGGCCATATGGCCTTGGCCCTAGTTGTTTTCAGAACAAAAAAAAACTAA
>JAUEKU010187678.1:0-18085 GCA_032274805.1 Gypsophila paniculata | reverse complement strand
TAGTGCTGATTAGTCTGTTAAGACATTTCTAAATTCGGAGATTACGAATTCATCTGCTGGTTTTATAATTGCTTGTATACCTCATTAGTAGATAAGGAGTAATATAAACAAGGTTCAACAGGTTCTTCAAAAAAACTAGCAGGCAGATAAAAGTCATTTCAGGGCTGTCTCTACCATTAATTAATAAGATTTACTTAAAGCACGTAAACTGTTATGAGATCGTCATAGACGGTAAAACAGTTGTATTTAAGAACAGTATAAATGTAACATGCAGATAATAGTTATTTAAGGGCTGCCCCTAAAATAAGATCAACTTAAGCACGAAAATTGTGAACCAACTACTCAAAGCACATAGTTAGTCACATATACTACGTATGATGCATCTCAACAGCGGTTAGTAAACACACAGTCCATTCGGTTGTAGTGTTCTTTTTAGATGAATAAATGTTTCATGCGTCAGTAAAAAACTAATAAATTTTTCGAAACAAAAGAAGGATAAATATACTAGAGATCAAAGTACCGTTCTTATATAAATCTTCACTCATAAATACACTAAGATAAAATAAATATAATGTAAAAATAATCATTTGCAAAATCTCCATTTATTGAATTTAAAACAAGTACGGATGAAAGGGATGAGTGTATGTGTAAAAGAAAAGTTATTCTCAAAGAGATGGTATAACAATCAGCTTCATTTATTGAAGATCTTACTAAATACCGTGAGAAATAGTGAATGTTATAGATAAATAGACTTGTAAAATCGACAATAAATGAACAGTAAAAAAAGTGTTTCACCATTCGTCTTTTTGACACTTTGGACAAGGAATATTTAAAAGTCGAGCGACCAACAAAAAGAATTCATAAAAAAGTAGGAAAACATTAAACGCGTATGCTTCCAAACGCATCGTATCACTTTTTGTGCATTGCTCAGTCAAGTAAAGAATTTTCGGAATTTCTTACGATATATATAAAAAAATAAAGTCAAGTCGCATCTTGTTTGATTTGTGCCTTTATTAGCAAAATAAGAATAGCAAATTTTTAATAATGTAAAGCTAAACATATTGTCGTTTTAACGTGTGGTTTGGAGTTGAAGGAAGAGAGCGAGAGTAACAAAAGAAAAGGTCATATTTTCTAAAGGTTGAAAATATAGTCAACAAACATTCAAACCCACAATTTATGCTCCAAATCAAACATTCTATCTACAAAGTGATAAAGAAAAAGACATCAAAATAACTGGACAAAAAACAATATGAAAAATAAATAAAAAAATAATATTCAAACCAAAAAAAAAAGCTGACAACGACATTTAACAACATAAAGAAAAAGGTAGAATATCAATTGTTCAAATGCAGACAACACACATTCAGCCAACAATGTGTACGTACTTAACAATAATCAAATATCATAATACATGAAACAAATTCTCATATTACCGATCGTTATAAGCGTATGACAACACGGAAATATGACGAAAATATGACAATCACATGGTAAACTGTGCGTTGTCGGCATAAAGTTACCACAACGCTCATATAACAATGACCCAAGTTTAGCTCCTCTGTTGTACTCGTCAATCATTAAAAGAATTGCTTGTTTAGAGACTTTATATTTTAATAATGAAAGCAACCGTCCAAGATCATGCCTCACTTTTTTGCTCCGCGCGTCTTCTAACGACTTACTAATTTTAACATGTTGTAGTTCCATCATATCGTGAAATCGTCTCCAAATGGTGTCCAACGAGAGGGTCGAAATATGCAACCATTCCTTCAACGTAGCATGCGCAGACTCAGCCCTAGAAGTAGCCCTATTCCCATAATGCATAAAGCTAATTGTCCACACATGAACAAACATCTCTCGGTAAAGAATCCATGTCTCTTGCAAAATGTTACCATACCGCCTAACCAGTTATAAATATTTTTCCAAGCTTCATTCAGGCGTTCAATAGTGGTTGAGTTTACATACGCGCTCCAAGAACTATTCACCATCATTACCGCGACATTAGAGTTTTCACACATCGTTGTACAGCGGACCTCAATTGCGCGGATAATGTGCCCAATACGTAGTAGATGAGCTGACCTAGGAAAAACAAGTGGCCTAGCTGAAATAAGACCTAGTTCACGATCGGTGATGAATACATTTGGTTGTACATCATCGGGAAGCAATGTCTTCACATTCTCCAATAACCAAGTATAATCCTCTGTGGTCTCACCCTCCATTATAGCGTAACAAATAACAAAATTTTGGTCCTCTAAGGTAACACCAATCACCTCGTCAAGCGAAAACTTATATCGATTAGTTTTGTACGTCGAATCGATAACAACCACAAATGGATAAGAACAAAACAATTGAACACCCACTAGATGAGCCATGAAAACTCTAGCTAATCGTGACGTCTCTCGATCGATCAAATAATCTTTCACATATCGATGCTTGCTTGCGTAAGCTAACATAGTTTGTGCCGGGTTCCTTCCTTCTCGTTGTTCAGACCTTATTTTCGAACCAATATTGTATATTTGTTTTCTTGAAGGACGCGGTTTATCAGGACTCCTTAAACTCAATCCTAAGCTGATTTTCGCCGGAGGTACTGAGGCATTAATTGATTGGACAATGTAATTCATATCATCTTCGTCGAAAGCAGCTTTACGTCTATGCCCATCTGCATAACATATCAAACTATGGTTGTGGACACTATGCTCAGGACACGAGGATGTACGACCCAAGCAGTGGCAATCTTTTGATCCGCAGGATTCTGTACTACCGTCTCCGCCACTTTCAGACTAAATTTACACCCAGACTTCTTCGAAGACGTGTTTTTCCTAGTTAAATTGTCAAAACTTCTGTAAATGCCACTGCGATCGCACCTGAAATAGTGTACCATTATTGGATTTCTCTTAATGACAGTTTTTCTGGACTCTCTGATCAAGTTAAAACCATTACTTAAGGCAATTTCAAGACAACAATTCCAAGCCGCTTCTAAGGTCGCAAAAGCTTCAGCTTGAAACAAATTAGAATAATCGACCCCGTCTCCGTATTCCTACATTTGTACAAACGTAATGATCAATAACGTAATTGAAGAAAAACTTGTACAAATACGATATACAAAATATAAAACGAAGGCGTACAAAAATTTTTTTTTACAAAATAAATTTATTAAAATATAAATCGAATACGTAGAACTAAAAATTTTTAAAAAAATGAAATTTTTTTACAAAATATAAGAAATTTTTTAAAAAATTGGGAACTATGTTAATTTAATTAATGAATAACAACAACTATTATGAAATAAATGACAAACATTTAATATTAGTTCAATCATATTCAAACATAAAAACAAAAATAAGTTAATAAAAAAATATTACAAAAAAAAAATAATGAAATAATAAATCAATTACAAACACCAATATTAAAAAATATAATTAAACATAAATAAAGCTAGTAAATAATAAAACGTGACATATTGTAACATAAATATTACAAAATTGGAAAAAACCGTAAGTATTATAATTATAACAAAAATAATATCAAAAAATATTTTCAAAAATAACATAATAAGTCAATTTATTAAAAAAAATAAAAATGGTCGGGGAATGAACCACAAGCCGAATAAGCGAAAAAAAAAACCAAGTCAAGGGTCTCGGCCACGGCCTAGCCATGTGAACCACACGGCTGGGCCACGGCTAGGGCGTGGCATAGGCCCTTTACTTCGTTTTTTTTTTCGTTTATTCGGCTTCTAATATTCACAAAGACGATTATTCGAGGTTAATCAATGGCTTAAATAACGAATCTAATCAAATCTAAAACATCTATAACACAATATTTAAACTTAGATTGAACAAAATTTAAATTATAATGCACAAATTAAATTAGTTACTTACATGTTTGAGATTATTTTTGGAAAACCGTTGATGTACTCTTGATTTCCGGCGTTGTTTTACATATTTTTTAAAATTTTAGTGAAATTGGTAAGAGTTTAGGGTGGAGTAAATGAATGAGTTGATGAGGGTGGGGTGAATGAATAGGTTGATTTTGGGTTGTGGGGGATTAATATATTTGACGTATCAAATTTACGTAAATTCAAAAATTAAAATCGACACTTTTAATACATTAAGCGCTTTAATGCTAATTAAATAATGTACAAAAAAACAAAATTAATTTTTGTTTAATAACTTAAGTGTAATTAGTAAAAATAAAAGCCGACTGTATAAAAGTAAAAGCCGACTGTGTAAAGTAGACCTATTTTTATGAGCATGACATGGCCCACCAAAAGCCCGGCCTAGCTCGCCTCTAACAAGGGCTAGACAAGGTTCTATTTTCCAAGCATGACCCGCTTTGGGGTCTGACATGGCCTGGTGAGCACTTTCAGGTAAAAAAATGTAGTGGGTCCAACTTGTCTAAAATGCTGGGTCCGGGCCCATGCAAAAGCGACATAGACCAATTGCCCTCCGTACCCTTCCCCAGTCGGTCCGACTCGTGGCCACCTCTATTTATTCGTTATAAATCAAATTGACTGCATAATTGTTTACATATATGTAAATATAGGCCTTGAAGTGGTTAAGTGAATCCGAAATTGAATAATTAATTCTTTAGACTAGCATTCAATCATTGATCCAAAAAACAATATATTGAGTAATACTTAAATCTTAAATCGAATCGAGTTAAATTAAATTGAAAATGAACTAAACGATATACTATCTTATCTGTTTCTAATGTGTAACAGATAATAATATATCATTTATATATACATGAATTAGAGTTAATTGATCATCAACGAGGTCGATCACACCAATGATCTTGGAAAATAAAAGAAAAACAAAAAGAGTGTCAAGTCAACTTCTTCAAAATATGTGGGTGCCCAAAATGATCAAATAAGGGAGTCTACACATTTGAAATGTGCCCATCAATAAATTTGGGACTTATATCAAAAGGAAATGTACAATAATAGATGACATTATTGAGCGACCAAATAAAATGAATGCCCTGCGATAAGGACATGTATGCATATATGTATAATGTATGTCCTTTGTTTGCACAAATAACTTCTTATTTATATGCATCGATCAATTGCAATCTAAATCTCTTTTCGATTTAGATACAAAAATAAAAGGGTCAATCATAATGAAAGACGACATCGTCCTCTCTATTCCATCGCAATTGCCAAAGCTATAAGAATAATCCGAAAAAGGCACATATAGTTGACATGCATTTAACTCTTAATCAAATATTTCGAAGTGCACAAAATCTAAACATGCAAAAGACATATACTTTTGTTTAAAGCTGAATATGCTTTACTTCAAAAGTATATTTTTTTTCATAAGATTGTCATAAATTTATAAATAAACTAGCTCTGACTACTCAATTAGTTAAAAATTTTAAATGGTATAGATTTTTAAATATGAAGGTAAAACTTTTGATTAAGATAATTTTATAAAATGTCGTCGGTCAAAGCCTCGATACTTCTAATTAAAGCCGATTTTTGACAATAGATTAACCGAAAAACAGTCGTCCGACCCTAAGTATTTTGAGTATATAACCGCCAATATTGAAGAATGGCACAATCACGTATGCGCACAACATAAAAAATAGAGGATAGATATTCTCGTCGATTTGTTTGTCTCCTCAAGATTCTCATTTGAAATGATTATTCACAAGAATATATTGAAAATTAAGCATATGATTTTGCATCTTCTGAGGCATAAATAAACATAGAACAAATTGGAATTACAAGACTAAAGATTTTGGGAATCATTTACTTGTAAAGTTCACGAGTAGTCCAATAGACTATCACTTACGAGTACTAATTCTTACGTCTAAATTAGATTGCATGTCATGATACAACTTGATTGTCTCTTGAAAGTTTTTAGAGTCAATGACATTATTTAGATGACACTATTTTAATTAGCTAGTATAATTAATCAAACTCGAGATTGTCCTTCCAACGAAATCATACTATGACAATCTCATTTTTGATATATTTTGTACTCGATAAATGTTCATTAATTCATGTCAAGTCATTGGGATTAATAAGGCTATAGCATTGTATAAATTATTAGTCACCATCCAAAATTTGTTTCGCATGACTTTTATCGAATTCGATAATGTTCACATTAATATTCTTCATATTTTGTCTATCAAATATCCTAAGGAGTTTTTCACGACGTCATATTTTTTGCAATTGTAGGACATAGGATATATAATATGTTTGTTATATATTTATGTTAAACTAATTTGAGACGGTCTTATACCAAACTCGATGAATTCATCATCTGCATTAAATTTTTTAAGTTAGGATCCAACTATCCAATCGAGAAGGTAACAAGTTACAAAACGTGTCGCAGTAGACAACATAAAAACCAACTAACTAAAGAAAGACATAAAAAAGCCATGAATGAAGGAGACGTTTGGCGGAAAGTAAATGAAATGATTGAAAAAAGCCACTTTCCATTTTACAACTGATGTGATATTAATACTTCCTTACACAGTTACACTACTTGCAACTCCACATCGCATTAACTAAATCAAAATCCATAGCACCTCCTTACAATTTCACTCCTATTCTATCATCGTCGACATAGATAACAATTAACTGAAACTAAACTCAATCTAAAAAAACTCAAACAACTCTAGGTGCTTATGGTCTCGTCTTGTGAGTTGAGACCACAAAATGTTAATTTCATGATTATGAGATGACATGAATAACCTCGACTATATCAGCACAAAAAACATTTTTACTTGAAAATGTGGACGGTTGGCTGAACAAAAAGAGAGATTATTTTTTTCTAGGTGTTATATTATGGGCTACAAAGTTAGATAACCTTAAGCTAGTCTAGCTAAAATTCTCGTGGATCCACAAAAATTGATGAGTCGGGCGGGGATTTAGTCCAATCACCCACGGACCCATCACTATAATCCTCCCCGAGTCGTTTTATACACCACAAATCTTCGTCACACGATAATTTCTTCCAATGCGGGACCCCGACTTTAAGTGGCTCGCCACTAGCGACTTCGGTCGCCACGACACTACAACCGTAATCTTGGGCCAAGTTGTGAGCGACCCCACATAAGGCCCTAACCATTTTAACCGCATTAGGGCCTTCTCCACCAAGCCCATACATAAAGTGAAGCCCAAAAGGCCTAAAAAGTTCCGGAAATGACGGGATTTTAAGAAACGGTAAGGCCCGATCAATTAAACGCGTCGTTTTGGCCAATCCTTTCCCCACGCGCGACGCCCCGCGTACCTCCAAACGCCATACGTCATTACAATTCCAAACGCTCATAATCGCCCACGACTCGGGCGGTTTATCTAAAAAAATTTCGGCCCCGGCCCATTCTCTTGTCGCGTGTGCATCACGTGGTATGGCAATGAACGTGCCAAGAGTGAGTCTATTATTTAGGATCGCGTCAATATCACGTGGGAAGAATTCAGTGGTCGAGAACTTGCGACGGTATATTGTTTCTGCCTCGGGTGGAGTTAATTTGATGATTTTGACACGTGTCGAGATTTTGGCACGGTGTGCAAATACGGGTTGGACTAATATGGATGGAGTCCGAAATTTCGAGTAACCACACTTTTGATTGAATAACTTGACCGATGCAAAGTTATCACTCTCGGTAGCTAAATATGAATATTCGGCCCCGTTTTGTCGAAACCACTCTTCCATTTTGTTCACTAATTTTAGTGCTAATCCCATTCGCCTGAATTAAACAAATGAAATAACAAAATATCAATAAATATTTGTCCGCTACTTGATAAGAACACGTAAAAGAAATTCAAAATAATTTTAAAGATTCTATAATACTTCGTATACAACTAAATGAAATATAAAATTGAATTAGCCATTACAAAAATCTACGGAAAAAATTTCTTTCATAAAACTTTTAGCATGTGAAAAACCCCATTATGTATGTTCTATTAAAAGAACAAGTACAGTAAAACGTATGCTCACTAATACACATTAAAAATCCAAAAATTAAACAAAATAATTAGCATTTCGCATAACATATTTGTTAATTTTGTAATTTTGTTTGATCAAAAAGATAAGTTTTTCGTTATATATTCACTTTTAAATGTTTAACGTATAGTAGACACAAATTTATAAAACCGCTAACAAAATCAAATGACGGTAACAAATATTTACCTGTGAGAGGGTGAGATACGAAGGCCTAAAATGTAGGCAACTTTGGTGTAAATAGGGAGAGGTTTTACTGAATCAAGAGGGTAAAATTTGGAAGGTCGAGGATATTTTTTACCACAAGTAACAGTTTTAATGCAACCTCGAATCATTCCTACTATTTCTCTCTTTTCTTTCTGTCCTTCCTCTTCTTCCTCCACTAACTCTGCCACCTATTAAAAAAAACATTATAACAAAAATATAAATAAATTAATTAACGCAAAATTTCAAATAACACGAACTTATTAAAGTTATAAAAACATGAGAGACGATTAGAGGTTTTTGTTTCTAAGAATTATTCTTTGATGTATTGTAGGTCTTATGATTTTATCGAAAAGTTACTGATTAATTAATTAGTCAATTAAATAGTGATTTATTGAGATGTGAAAGTAGAATATGATGGGAAAAATATAAATTAGGTCATGATTTTACATTTAAGAATATGATGCTTATGATTAGTTTAGTTAAGGGAGATTATATTCTAATGTGGGGCCCATGCATTTTTGTAATCTACATTGATTTACACTATATAACCCTATCATTATTCATAAGAGTATATATAGTTTATTTCATAGATTATATGACATGATTTATTCTACTATTATAAGACCGGGTTATATTAATAAAGTATGTAGAATATTGTAAATAATATAGAGTATTAAATTATCTAAATACACCATTATATATATACAACATATGTTCATATGTACTAAGTTGATCATGTTTATTGACTAATATCACGTTATATTCATATAACCGACTCATTAAAATTTTTATAATCATAAAGAAAATAATGTGGAAGACCGTGTTTTTTTTAAACATTATAGTTACAACTACTCTCTCCGTCCCAATAAATTGTTAACGTTTGATATTTGAGAGTCTATATATGATACAATTAATCTCATATCTTTGTGGATTTTACGGCTCTTATATTATGTACATATACATGAGTATGTTATAAAGACTTCGGTATATAAAGGTACTCTATATTTGTTGATACACCTATTGATTTTTGTATTTATTTTTATATCAAAACTAAAACGTAAACAATTTATTGGGACAGAAGGAGTATATATAAACCACCAAAAAAAATAGTATCCATACAAAGTAATTAATGAGAGTGATATAAAGTAAACATTTTCGCAGAATATCTGCAAAGCGAGTGATGTTTGCGCAAGTAATACGGCGAAAGTTTTAATGAAATAGTAACGGCAAACAGTGTTTTTTCATGTGATCAACTTACTAAAGTCTAGTGAATTAGATACTCGTAATTTGGAATGATCTCACAGAAGACCTGCTGAATAACCAATTATTATCCAAACTATAACTCGATTATATTCACACGTATAATATACTACATAGTTCATATTTATATAGAATAACATTAGTAATAACGTGACTATTTTACGTGTAAAAAATACTCTCTAATTATTTTACGTAAAAGTTAAGATTATAAGGTTCTAAAAAAATAACGAACTAGTTAAAAGAACTGATCAGGTCAAATTATAATTTTACGTGGCATTTTTGAATCGTAAAATCGTAGAAACGGTGAATAAAATTACCAGCATGAGGAAAGCGGGGGAGTGGCGAATGCGGCAAAGTGGGTCCCCTAAGAGATGAGTGAAGAGGGAGAGTTGAGAGGTGGGACCCACTTCACAACATCTCTCGACTTGTTCGACTTCTTTGTTATCTCTTTCGTTGTTCTCAAACTCCCTCACCACTACTTCTACTCTCTTCTTCTTAATCTTCATCGTCGTAACCATTTCCTCCGTTGTATTCAATTATATATATCTCGAGAAATAAAATATACGTGAATAGTAATTATAAGCAAGGTAGTTTGGTCAAGAGAAACGTTGTAAATAAGTATAGAGAATATAGTGTTGGGATGATATGTGAGTGTGTGTAATTTATATAGAGGAATTTTTGAGGATATAATTTATTTATTAAATGAAGCCGTTAAGTTTCTTAGTAGTAATTATTTTTTGTTTTTTTATTGGAAAAAATAAATGGGAGATAAATAATTGGGAAAAGGGAAAAGATATGGGGAGTTGGAGAAAATAAAAAGTTCAATAGTTTTGTGATGATTAGTGATTAATAAAGTTTAGCCTCTTTTATTGCTTCACCTTTTATTGCTTACCCTTCTTTCTAAAAGTTTCTTAATTTACTCTTCTTTTGTAAATAAGTGTTAGTTTTAAGAATCGTCTTTCATTTTTAAATGTTTTAAGAGCGATAATAAATTAACATATTTAATCTATCTTTTAGAGATGTGAAAGGTTATACGAAGTATATTTTGAGAGCTTTATGCATAATGACTTTCTTTTGTATAGAACGATAATTTTCAGTGTAGACTATTGAGTATGGAGTAAGTCTTGTGTATAATACGCATATAGCTAGTTAGTACTTCGTATATTGTATTTATTAATACGGAGTATAATACAAGTGGCTTATATTCATGTAATGGGCTTGTTGTATGGAAACCGTAGTTTCGAGGCTTTATCAGAATTTTGTATTGAATTTCTCGATTTTATCGAAAAGAAATGGTGCCCGTATTATTTATTGTGTGAAACGAATTACAAATGTAAATAATAATTGACCTAACATAATAAAAATATTACTCCGTTTAACATAAGGTAAAATATATCAATAACTGGATCATGCATTTGATATAATAATATATTAGGTTATATTTAAGTTTTTTTTATAAAAAATCTGAATATTTTTTTGTAAATAATCTGAATTATTGTGTTAACCTTTTGCAAAAGTATTCAGAAATTTTGTATTATTGTAAAAATTTAATACTCAAAAAATCTTATGATTAATCAGATGTACTATCTTTTTCCAAGATATATACTTCCTCTTTCCACCTTTATATCTAGCCAATAATAATCAAACATCATATTAAATTTCTGAATAATATTTTCATTTAGTAAGATGTGGAATGGAATTTGAAATAGTATTTTTTTTTGCCCGAATCTATAATAATTATAGTGGTACCAATAAATCTCAATAAATAAATAAATATATTGGATAATAATGATGAAATGAGACGAGTAGTATAATAAATTAATGAAATGAAATGACGGCTGAAAGTATAATCGCTCTCATAATAAGTGTGTTTTAATCATTTATTTCTAGCGGAAAGAGGCGATTGCTATCTTCATTTAAGCCCATTTGTAATCATTGCCTTTTCTTCTACTCTTCTATTTTCTATGTTCTTCCCCAAGTGTTTTACTATCAACCACTTGGTACTAATTTGCATCATCTTATTGCCACTATAGCAATGCTATTTAAATTTCAAAATCGGAAAATCTGCAATAAATAAAGGTACATTGAATGTAAAGTAGAGATTAAAGAGTAAAAGAAAATGGTCTTGTGTGTTTGATTATGTAAAATCGTTTTTTTTCAACATCGTGATAATCTTATATTTTTGTTTTAAATAATGTATTCTATTCTTGAATAATACACGACTTCACATATATAGACGGAGTTATGGATTTTTTAAGGCACTTCTTATTTAAGTTGTGGGATTTTCGCAGTTTTACCTAGGTAGAGTCATAATGTTTTTCTTTTTTTTTTTTTTACTCCACTTAGGTCAACCATAAAATGTTAAAAAGTTCATGGTTTTTCAAAGGTGAAGTCATGGATGTTTTATGGCACTGCCTAGTGAAGTGGTGGAGTTTTGGTGGTTTTTTCTAGTTGGAATATGCCAAAAGACGACTACGTAAAGGAAAAATACACAACACTTAGACACGACCCAACCATGCTTGTTCTTTCAGACTTATTTTAAGCACACTATAATTCAGTTCAACTTTTCCCAATCCTCCATCCATTCATTTCAATTCGCTACATATTCCTCTTTGATACATTCAAATAGATTACTTGTTTTATATTTCTAGTAACAAATAGTCAAGTGGATCCCAAGCTCATTTCACGTAATTCTACCCTGCTAAGTCCTAAAAATTTGGTCTGAAAATATATGTAATAAATCTAAATGAATGAAAGAATTATACTTTTATTCGTCATTTTACTTCAATTCAAATTTAACAAGTCAAAGAAAACTCAAGACTTTTTTGACAAAAATAATCACTCATTTTTCCTAAGCCACAATTAACTAAACCCTAGTAATCCAATATGAAGTCCGTACAAGGATCTTTGACCTGAGCTCAATCATAGTTTGGGTTGAATTATTGAAATGTGAATACATAATAAACAACTTGATATTATATAGCTGATGCACAAAGCACAAATAATCATGTTTCTTCAATCCTTAACAAAAACCACTCATATAGTTGGACAAATGTCTCTTCTACCATCACCAAGTAGTATGTATTTTGTGTTGTGTCCTAGAAAACAAAGAACACTCTCTAACCAATGTAATTAAAATTATTATTTAATTTGAAATGAAGGGAAAATTTTGAGGCATGTAGGCAACATATTTACCCATATCTTGCTTAATTGTCAATCAATTTGGGAACCATAGTGGTGTGGCATTATTGTCTATGGGGATCTTATAATGCAAATTGGGTTATATTTGCACATAATATAGGTTAATCTAAGACAAGATACTTCAAGCAAGTTGATTGTGTTTATATTATGCTATATATGCCATATTTTTTTGAACTTAATTTTAATGTTATTCAGTTCAATTTCTCGTTATAGATTTAATTTGTTTTTATTTGAGTATAGTTCAAGTTAGTTGCAATAAGTTTAAAAGAACAATGTCTTGAGTAATTTTGTTGTTGACCGTTGAGTATTGCGTTAATAGAGCTATAAGTACTGTTAGAGCATATTTTGATTAATCAAATGGGTCTTGTGGTAGTAGTGGTGGCTCACTTTATCCTTTAACCATGCATGAGATCGGGTATTCGATTATTATCGCATGATGACAATGGAGCATGCTTGTAAGACAATTGCTTAGAACAATTTAAGAGTTTCAGTTTAAATTGGTTTAGACGGACCAATTAATACTATTATAATAAACTTAGAGAGCGGCTTAAAAGCTCCGTGAAAACACATATTCCTCAAAACATCTTTAATTTATCATGGATAATTTTTTTTTTTTTTTTTTTGAAGAACCCGAAAGGGCATTAATCATGGATAAATTATGATTCTTTCTGTAATATGGTCCATTTCCTAAAATATTCCTAACTAGTTCATCTATTTAATATTAACACAACCCTAACATACTTTACGAGTATATTGTAATAATAATATACCAAGAAGATACCATGTCATGCGTTACATGTTTTAAGGGTTAATGCCAAGAAAGAGGGTAAAGAGTGAAACATGTTAAGAACACAAATTTTAACCTACGATTGATGTGTTGTACTCATAACATTATTATTGTTCCTTAGGTTTCTCTTTATTTGGTGTTCGAAGCTCCTAAGATCTATAAAATAAAAATACTAATTTTTAGTATAGGATTTTCATGTTTCTCTAAACGTAGCTATCTCGTGACAAACGATATCTCACGTAAGTCCGTGTTTCATTGCGATGCCCTAATCTTTAGTCAATGCCAACCAACGTAAAATTTTCAACTTGTTCTTCTATTATCATATGTTACAGCTTGGCATGTCGGATCTTTGAAGGGTATTGGGACTTGGGATATGAATACACTTGTTGATTGGTAAACGGGTTATTTGAGTAAGACTTGGGTTTGGTTGAATTGTTTCGGGATTCAAGTAGATTAGAATTTACAGCTTGTGTTGCGTTATCTGTTGTAGAAGTATATATTTGGTTGGGGTATTTTTCAATTCACTTTGAAGAATTTTTATATAAATAATGAATTCATAAAGGAGAGATTTCATAAGGGAATTGTTATTGTTCAGTTGTTGTTGTGACAATACAACAGGAGTGCTATATATAATAGCTAATGTCGAAACCCTAAATATAACCTTGCCACCATATAATAAATCTAGAATATTCCGTAATCCTAATATTATGATATTTTCCTAAATCGATAACTCGATAATATATCGAGAATATCTCCAATGGATTGGAAGCTGCTTCCTTTCTCACGCTCGTAAGCAATTCTCTTCGTCCCGTCATGTGGTGCGAAGCACCACTATCAAGCATCCAATTGGTAATCACCACATTACTTATCGTACCTGCCAATTTTTGTTCATTGTCGGATGGTCGTGCTGACAACAGGCTGCGTAATTGCGTAATTTACTCCGGTGTAAAAATGTGTGTGACTCTGCATTTTTTACTGAGGTAGCATTGGCTATTGTAAAGGTATTGCGTTGTCCTCTGCCACCACGTCCATACCCATGTCCTCCTCGACGACTGCGACCGCGACTGCGACCTCTACCTGGGTATTTTTCGGGATGTTTCTCCCAACACTCATCCTCCGTGTGGTAGAGCTTGGAACAAAAGGTGCACCGGATCGGATCAATTTCACGTCCGTTCGTGCTCTGCCCAAAACTGCTCTTTCTCCCTTCTCCTTTAGTCAGTTTGGTCGCCATTGCCGCATCGTGAATGTCATCCCTAGTCTTCGTCACCGCTCTATGTCGTTCGTCTCTCAGCACTAAGGCATAAGCTCTGCTAAGCGATGTCACATCATTCTCCATCAACAAATTGGTCCATAAATGCTCATATAGATTTGTGTCGAGTCCCATGAGGAATTGATGCACTTTCTCTTCTTCTCGTTCCTTTGCTAAGGCTGCCGCCGCTCCGCAAGTGCATTGTGGAGCACGACTGTAATTCCCGAGCTCATCCCAAATAACTTTCAGCCTTGTATAGTACTCGACGATAGGTTCGTTCTTTCCTTGTTTACATTCATTCAACTCGTTTTTTAATTGGTGTACATGAGGCGCATTACCAGCTAAAAAACGTTCTTTCAACTCTTTCCAAATTTCTGCCACTGTGCCAGAAAACGTAATACTTGAGTGCAATTTGGGATCTATGACATTCCGTAACCAGGCCTTAACCATGGCGTTGCATTGTCGCCACGCAGCCGCCTCAAGAGTCTCTTCTTCGCCTTCATTAGTCTTTGGCTTCTTCACGGTTCCCTCAACGAATCCCAATTTATTTTTGGCGTCGAGACCGTTGCAGACTGCGTCTGTCCAAAGGTCATAGTTTTCACCATTGAAAATCGTTTGTGTGAGCAACAAACTCGGACTTTCAGACAGAGGTAGATACAATGGTGATGACGGAGCAATTTTTTTAACCGTCTTGTTTTCATTCACCTTCTTTTCACCATCTTTTCCTCCTCCTGTCAGTAGTGATTTTTTTATTATTATTTTTTTTTTTTTTGTGTGTGTTAAAAAAAAGTGCGGAAGCTCTTGTTCAGGGTCGTATGCTCTGGATGCCATAAAGAATTAGATGTGCCAACAAAAAGGGACGAAAAACAAAGCAAGAGCCAAAACAAATTCACTTCGTATTATTATGATTATTCTTGATACATAATACCCGCATAAATACAAGAACTCTTTCCTAATCTTCTTACTTAAGGAAGGAAACAAGATAATACTTTAACATATTTGGTAAATACGATATTCTATAGTATATTACGATTTCGTGATATCGTAAATAATTTCTCAATATCAATGTCATCCACACAATCTACTTTATAACTTACTTTATATTTTTCCACCAATTTCATCCACACATTTTTTCTATATTATGCGATCTAAATATTATCTCGTTGTTGATAATGTCATCATTTTGTTAATCAAATCTTGACACCATTATTTGTTTTTTACTGTAAGGGTGGTATTGAAAAACACAAAATCATATATGACACGAAATATATTAGAGCGGAAAGAATAAAAAAAAGATGGAGTAAAAATTGAATTCACAAGTTATTAATGGCAAAATGGGTATAAAGTGTCAATTTTTGGATTGTAGACTACTAGATTACTACTTTGATAATGACAAATGTGCACTTAATTGTTGTAGTAATGATGAAAATAAGAATTAAGAATTGGCTTAAAGTGAAGAAAGCTTGATATGTAGATCTCAGTCAGCAGGTGTGTTAAGTTGAAGTTTCAGTTACAGAGTCTCGATTGTCACTTATACAATCAGTGTTATAAAAGTTAACGTGAGTTGAAACGAGTCGTTTATTTTGGAAATGGTATCTGCTATTTTTGTGACAACAATATGGGTTTTTTGTCAGAAGCTACCTAACATTTACCAGAGTTGTAAGAAAGGTACCTAACTTTTTTTTTTTCCCAAACATGCCTAACAATTGTTATTTTTTTGTCAAAAGGTACCAAAAGTGTATTTCCGTCAAAAAAATTAGAAACTCCGTCCATGACTAACGGAGCTTGCTTAGTTGGACTGACCTTTTCTCACGTGGCTTATGACTTGACATTTTGATTCCCTCCTTTATTTCCCTCCAATATTTTCCTCCAAAAATTCATTAATACCTATACATATTACTTCATCTCCTCCCCATTTCAATTTCCTCATTCTTCCATAATCCATTTCCCTCTTTCATCATCAAAATTCCCATTTAAATTTTCTCTTATATTCCCTCCAAAATCATTTACAACTTTCATCAAATCATGTCTTCGTCTTGTAACTCGTCCTCGTTTTCCTCAAGACGAAGAGTGCTATGCAACTATGGCATTCCAGCAGCTCTGAAGACATTGTGGACGTCTCAACAAGAGTAACCAAAGTACAAAAATAAGTTTACGAACTGGAATCAACAATAAACAAAAATAACACATTAAGGTAAAATTAGGGTTTCTTCTTCAAAGTCTATTTCAAACATGGGGTTTTGAAGACATAAATTAAACAACAATTGTGACATCAAAAACAACAATTAGGCAGTAGTAATTACACAAATTAAACAATTTATATCAACTTTTTCACTAAATTGCATGCAAGTTATATAAAGACAAAACGAAAAGAAACGACTACTGAGACCACTTACACACCGATGATGATGTATTGACGCACTGTGACGAAAATGGAAGATGAAGATGAAAAAAGGTGGAAGATGAAGATGAAAGGGAGATGGTGGTAAATTGAATGGGAGAAGTTAAGAAATGTTGAGGTGAAAATGAAAGGTTAGAATTAGGTTTGGGTATTATGTGTGAGATGGCGAGTAAAAATAGAGGGAAATAAGAAAAGTAAGTCTAGGTAGGCAAGCACCGTTAGTCATGGACGGAATTTCTAATTATTTTGACGGAAATAGACGTTTGGTACCTTTTGACAAAAAAAAAAAAAACAAATGTTAGATATGTTTGGGAAAAAAAAAAATTAGGTACCTTTCTTACAACTCTGGTAAATGTTAGGTACCTTCTGACAAAAAACCCAAAATAATATGTAGTAACTTTGTTTTCAACTAAAAAAAAAACTACCTTTGTTTAATTTTTTTAATAAGCTATCAAAATATATTTTTCGTCCATTTTGGTCAACATTTCGACATTTTTACATTCTTTAGATGCAATTGTAAGTTGTATCATAGCTTATGAGATGATATTCCTGTACAAAACTGACAAAACTTATTCCATGACTAACCAATATAATGGATTAAAATAAAAAATCCACAAAAACACGTGCTAAAGCAAGATAAACATCGAAATAATGTCAAATATGACCAAAAATGTATTTTGGTAATTTATTCTAAAAAATAAAATGATTAAATGTAGTTTTTTCCAAATTTTAAAACAAAGATAATATTTTTCAAAATCAGGTATAATAAAGTTAGTTTTTGTCAGAAAACCTTTATATTAAATAAGAAAAAGAAAAAACTTGTTCCTTATTTGATCAAAGTAGGTCTAGACGTTTTAACTTGAACCTTCTAGCCTAATTTATTATTGGTCGAAAGTAGACGTGTCAAATAGGTTGAGTTTCTAATCGAGTTATACTTGTTGGATTAAATTAAATCAAAAATTAATTATTATTATTATTATTATTATTATTATTATTATTATTATTATTATTATTATTATTATTATTATTATTAT
>JAUEKU010187461.1:0-18101 GCA_032274805.1 Gypsophila paniculata | reverse complement strand
ATAAGATAGGGTATGATGGTATTGAGTTTTTCAAGTGATATGTACTATACGGCTGATTGGGGTGGGGGACGGGGAGGAAGGCGGTTATTAGCTTGTTTTGGAGATTGAGAGCCTAGTGGTTAACTCTATATAAGTCCTTTAATTTTCTGTGTTAGTTTGGTTTTGGAGAATATTGTCCATAATTAAGAATTAAGAAATTCAAACTTCAAATAGATACGGAGTATAAATTATCTTCTTTGTATTAGTAAGGGGGCGATTTGGGACGGATAGTCAACAGTAGCTATGAAAATTAGCTGGATACCATGTATTATCAAAGGTAGTGGTGGTTTCTAGAATTGTTTGGGAGCGTGGAAGACGTTTATCTAGTAGATGTTATCTTTCTATCACTCTGAGCTTCCTAGATGACTATTTAAGGTATTCGACGTTTCTCCCATTTTGCGTGTGATCTTTGTTCCCGGAGAAACTTTGTTGAAGACTCCATTTGGTTAAAATAGTCAATCATGCACATTAATGCCTTGTATCTATTGAGTGATATGTTAGCGTTTTATAGTCCTAAGTAATGGATCAGTGTGGCCATTAGCGACCCTTAAAAATGCAGAAACTAAGATCTCTAGGTCTATATGGTCGTGTTGAGGATACATGCAATAATCATAAAACTATACTAAAATTTCTTGCGAGCTATCAGGCTTCTGTTTTTTTTTTCCCTGAGATTTCTTAGTCATATATGGTCAACATGCTTGACTTGCATCCATGGTTTTAAATATGAGCTGCAACATATGGTTTTTACTTTTTGGGAGGTAAACAGAACTGCATTTAGGTGTCGTATCGGCTAGCACAGCCACATTTATAACACAGTGACCAAGATCACGCTGCGAGCCTGCAACAGCAGTTTCCGAGATTGTCTCATCCCATGATTTAACTATGCTTGCATCTATCTATTCATGTTCACGAGTTGATGTCTTTTTAATCCGTAAGCTTACTCTGATTGCTCTTTGTGTTCTTTCGGTCAGGTTCTCTCTTCTCCAGAGAAATTACATTTGAGGGATCCAGATGCCGATCTTGGGGGAGTTGATGACATGACCAAATTGACTTATTTGAACGAGCCTGGAGTTCTGTACAATCTAAAGAGACGATATGCACTGGACAACATCTATGTAAATGAAATGCATTTGCTAATTTGTCTAATGCTTTATTCGTCCTGCTTATGCTTTGGTTGCTGTCTGAATAACATAAACCTTAAAGCTCTCTTATAATAGCTCATAGTTGCTCTCAATGAATTTTCTGTTCAAGCATCAGTCTTAACAAGTTAGGGCACAACTGTATGGGCGCTTTAAAGCTAAGATATGAGTAACTTATCGAATGTCAGCCTACTTTGTGCAGTTCCATATATTTAAAGTTTTTGGTAGGCTTCTTTGTACTTCTCGCAATGTATGCATGAGGTATTGGAATAAAGACTTGTCAATTAAAGTCTCCTCCACAATCCTTTTTCTTATGAAACTGAATCTACTTATAACACATAGATCTTAATGGAATGGCCTGCCATCTGCTATAGGTAGAAGCCTTTTTGGGGCCCTACTGAGTTCAATCAAGTAGTACATGGTCATCCCTTTTTCATATAAGGGCCATTTGGATACAATCTCTTTGAGAAGGCTGTCTATGTCCGACTTCCTCTCCTAAATCGGAGTGGCTGCATCTTTAAAGGCCATGTGTAATGTTAATAATGATTGAATCCTGTGGAGTCACGTAGCAATAAATAACAAATTTTCTATAAGCATTCTCATTATGACTCGCATATTCTGTTTTAGATAATGGTCACAGTTGCCTCTGTTATTGCCTCAAGTTGCTACTAACGTCGTGTTCTTTTATTCTTTTGTTAAAGCAAGTGTGTATCTTAAGTTCTTGTATTTTCCATCTTTTACGAGAATAAGGGTATCTTTTTCTTCTTGGGGAGAGAGTCTATCGATTTTGTTGCACGTTTGGCTGGATATGACCGCTTTAGGTTATGTTTAGTCCCGTCTGATATTCTCTTTGCTATTAATCTCAGACTTATACCGGGAGCATTTTGATCGCCGTAAATCCTTTCACTAGATTTCCACATCTTTATAATGTCCACATGATGGAGCAATATAAGGGAGCGCCGTTTGGCGAGCTAAGTCCACATGTGTTTGCAGTGGCTGATGTGGCCTACAGGTATCTTCTGACTAATTGTTATTTATTATTGACTTGTATTGCCTTTGGCTGTGACGTGGTTGGCTTTGGATGGTTATTAATGACATTTTGATTTCTAAGTTCTTATTCAGAGAGTGATTTGCTTGGCTTTTGGACTGGCATTATAATGCAGAGCAATGATGAGTGATAAGAAGAGCCAGTCTATATTGGTCAGTGGTGAAAGTGGAGCTGGTAAAACTGAGACGACAAAACTAATTATGCAGTATCTTACATATATGGGTGGTCGTGCCGCTGGTGATGATAGATCAGTGGAGCAGCAAGTTCTAGAAGTATGTCTTCAGTTAGTCTATTGCAATCTCTTACAGCGATAAGATTTCTTTCTTTAGGTTGTTGGTGTTTGATTTCTTTTCTTGATTCTGAGTTAATGAAAATACTTTCTTGTCCCTAATTATTGGGTATAGAAAGTGAACTTGTACATCACATAGGTAGATCTCACATAGGGTCCTTGATATCTTATGTTGTGGATTCTTACTATAAAAGTTAATCATGGGTTTTATCTTCTTACAGCCGTGCTTAGCAAAGTTAATTAATGATTTTAATTTGTTCATTTTGTACGGAGTATTTGGCAAGTTGCAAGTAGTCTGTGTCTCTGTAAGATCTAAAGTCAGCTCAATTTAGAAGTTTGTGCTCTTTGTATTCTTCTCTGATGGTTGAAGGATTTATTTGTTTTCGTGCCTAATATTTAGTGCAAGTTGATTACTGCTATACTAGCTCAATATGGAATCATGTGTATTCCAGCTCCATATTACTAGCGGTCATGGGTGCGATGGCTTGAACCGAAACATTAGTAAAGGTCATCCTGTAGGCTAAAGCTCATGCTATTATGTTTGACAAGAAATAGCTTATTATAAATGTATGTCGTATTGTCTATACTTGTAAATTGTATCTTTAGGCTTTGACACTTAACGGTATATTTTATCTGATGAAGAAATTGCCTTTGAATCCTGTCAACTTTTTAGAATGCAATAATATTTAAATGTCGTTATTGCTGTGAAAATTAGTACGGAGTAGTATTGTTTGGTTCATGTAACTTTTGTGATGACATTGTCTTTTTCTTGTTGCCCTTTCTGTAAGAGGAGTCATCTCATTGGGTTATGCTTTGTTTTAAGTTTTTCTTCTACTGAAAATATATCTTTATCTACTGACAATCTGACGTGTATCTTTCTGGACTGTGTGGCTTTACGCTACTTGAATGGGAGATGTTATTTATTTATTTTTTTTTTTTTATGCAATATCTATATATAATTCAATCCTTCTATGTAACTAAATTGTTTGTTTGCCAAAAACCTGTATGTAAACTTTCTTGCTTTGTTTTTAAAAGTTTGGTTAGACGGTTGCATATTGGTTGACATCAGATTTTTTTATTTTTATTTTTTTCGTGTGTTCTGTTTAATTTAGGCTTTCATGCTCTTAAATTCTGAGGAAGCAGTGTTTCGGAATAACCTTGCTTCGTTCATTGAACATTCTTTTATATGTGTGTATGCCCAACTTTTTGTAGCATAACTGAAACACACTTGGTGTCTTGCTGATAGGATGTTATTTTTGTGTAAGATTAAATCCAAATTAGACTCCGATTTGCCAGATATGGCAAGATGTGTGAAAGTGTGCAACACATCAGGATCTATGTAAAGAAATGGAAATTTGACGCACAACACTTATTTGCGTCGATATGCTTTTAATTGGGGGCCAGTTGATATTCACCATTCCTATACAGCATCCGACATGGTCTTTCTGTATGATTATTCAATTGTGGTATGGGACCTAGTCATTTTACGCCGGTTTAAATGTTATTTCAACTTTCAGATTCTCCCTTCCAACTTCTTTCCTAAAGTAACTCTATGTGTCCTTAATATGAATTTACTAAATTTCTATGAAACTTTGAACCATGGAGTTTCTTAACTCATTGGTGAAGTTTTGTGGAAGTATGTTAACTTCCCATGATTTAAACTAAGATTTATTGATTTCCTTAAAAGCTTTAGCATCTTGCGCTCCTTTTGTATATGGGCGTCAATCTCTTTTTGTCTTTTTTGTAAATGGGCAACAAGCCTTTGGTATCCTTCAAACGGTGTCGTATATTACTTATAAAAGAATTAAGCTGTATGATTTTCTGTGAAACTCATAACTGTTGGCTTAGCTCATAGTGCTTACGTAGCCTCAAAGAGTTGTAGACTTATAGGTACTTTAATGTACGTTCTCTTCCGTAGGCTACTCAATTTCTTGTATGACCTTTTGTAATGTTGTTAAAGCTTTGTGTTTAGAAATGTATTTTTGTGTAATTTGTTATTACCTATTATGTTTACCATGATCCATCTCCAGTGTTCATTGCTATTTTCAACACACCGTTTTAATTCTATATGATCCACTAATTTAGTACGTCTTGATATTTTGCTGTTCCCTTTTGAGATTCTTTAGGTGTTTATTTTTTGTTCCGTTGCCGTTTTTCACGTATAAATTTTTATATCACATTTCTTGAGAGATGAAGCTGTCTTGAACCATAAAGCTGGTTCAATTTTAAAGATTGTTCATTGCCAAAATATGTTTGGCAACTCCATGGATCTTATCCATGTTATTGAATAATTTATGGCATACATATGCAACTTAGGAGATGTATCTGTGTGTGCATGTGAGATCTGAACACAAAATATGAATTGTTCATTACCAACAAAGCCTTAATTCTAATATGATTGTGGTATGCTTACACAATTGCTCATTTACAATTATCTGATCAATGTGGAAAACTACGGAAAGTTGGTAAGAAAGTAGTATCTATGGTAAAGTGATTCAAGATAAACAAACAGATTGTAAAATGATTAAACTTGTAAGGTATCTATGGTAAAGTGATTCAAGATAAACAAGCAGATTGTAAAATGATTGAACTTTTAAGGTATGCTAACACGATTTCTCTCGAACGGGATACACGAGCTATGAGTGGAACTGTTGAATCATTATGACATTTGGCGGTGTGTACTTTTGAGGAGTTGTGTCTCTTTTTGTGCCAAAACTCAAGGATGTATTCAAAATGGTTTTACTGATTCCTCAGTGTCACAGTGGAGCTTTTTTGGGGTTGGTAGCAATCTTAGCATAATCCATCGTGTCACTGACAATTCCGTAAGTGAGCTTGTTGAATACATGTTTAGCTAAAATTTGTTAGTCTGTAATTGGACGACAATTTTGATGGTTAGAATTTGAGTGAACACAAGTGAACATGCCTAAATGATTTTCATTTATGGTATGCTAAATGTTTGCTGGTTTCAGTCTTCAACTTATTAGGTGTTATATGAAATAAATAAGTATAACATTTACTTGAGTGCGTAATGAGGGTAAATTATTAACTTCATTAATTGTTATTTGCTGCAGAATCGTGATTGAGTCATATTTTTTCTTTAAACTCATGCCCTTTTCCTTCAAATCTGTTTCCTTATTCTCGTCACGGAATCTGTTTCCTTATTTAGCTTAGTTGTGCTCTATTTTGGTCTGAATTTGCTCTTTTAGGTGTGATGATAGTATGATACAAACAGTGTCGGTAAGATACTGTCCTCTGTTACCCACACGCAGAATCACATCCATAGGCATACATTCCAATTAGCTGTCCGAAGTTTGAATGGGTCATGTAATGGATATTAAGAAGGACGTTACCGTGTATTCTTTCTGGTCTCAGGTTTTCATTTTTGATTGATCTTTATTTGCTAACCTTTAGTAGTTTCGTTGCATAGGACCTTTACTGGATTTTAGATGGAATCAACTTTTATTTTGATCAAGAATGCTTTTATTTATTTTTATTTTTATTTTTTTTTTTGGTGATTTTTTAAGTTAATAAAGTTTGTTGCTGTTTTGGATTTTTTTGTCACTTGTTCATATTTTTAATTTGCTATTCAGATTGAAAGATATTATGATTTTGCTCACTTGTCATCCGTGTTTTTCTCAGTCAAATCCACTCTTGGAGGCATTTGGTAATGCAAGGACTGTGAGAAATGACAATTCAAGGTTCGTTTATAGTTCGATATATGTATGTGGAGTTATACTTTCTCTGTACCTTTCCCCCTTTCCATGTTTGCCCATATGTATTACCTTTTGTCTTCTATATTTTAACCACCGAAGGGGGGCAGCGGTTTATGGCTTAATTGACATAATTCTTGCTTAAGAACCAATACTTTTCTTTTCTAATTCATGTGTCCTATCTCATCGTAAATGCCTTTTTCTCTTTTTTTGCTGCAGTCGATTTGGCAAGTTTGTTGAGATTCAGTTTGACAAGAATGGTAGAATATCCGGTGCTGCTATTAGGACATACCTTTTAGAGCGCTCTCGTGTTGTTCAGATAACGGACCCGGAAAGAAATTATCATATCTTTTATCAACTGTGTGCATCTGGGGAGGTAATAGCCAGATCTTCAAATCTGAAATACATTTTATTATTTGAGGTATGCAAGTGTAATCAGAGGTCATTCATAAATGCCTGGTTGCAGATTTAACTCTATGAGTGAAATATGTTTCTGGGTTTTGGGGTTCCGAGGCATTGATTTTAAAGTTCTATTTTGCTGATGCCAGTGTGTGCAGTATATTACTGAAACTTGTTATAGGCATGTTAGACTTGAAAAACACTTCTGTAAGTTTTTACCTGCTCACGTTTGTTTGTGACTGAGATAGAATGACCAACTCACTCTTTCTCTCTCTGTATATATATCGTCCCCATTTGATTTTTGTGGTCAAATGATTTCAACAACTTCGATTAATATATGATTTCAATAGTTAAAACGTTACAACTTCGATTAATATATGATTTCAATTGTTAAAACGTTACAACTTCGATTAATTGTACACATATTTGGAAAAATTAACGGTCAAGGTTGACCTCTTTTGACCTTCAAAGTAAAATGAGGACAATAAAATGGGGCGAAGGGTGTACCAAATACCATTATCTCTCTTTCTTTTAAATTAATTGCTACATGTTCATGCCTTGTTATTTTGAAAAGCTGTCTTTCAGCTGATATGCACTTTTATTTAATTTATGTCATTGTATGTCTACCCCTGATTCTTTTCTAAAGTGTGCTGCTAATATCTTTAGTCTCAATCAATTTCTTGGTTTTTTGAAAACTATAGATATTTATTTTCCCATTGAGGAATCCAGAAATCTCTATTTGCTGACAGTCAGTTATGTGATCATGTCTTTCAGTTCTTTGATGTGGTCTCTATGCCATCTTGTTGTCTATGTAAGATGCTAGTATTTGATGTTTTTTCATAATAATTTCCACCTTAAAATTCAGAATTCTGAGAAATACAAGCTAGAAGGCCCACAACAGTTCCACTATTTAAATCAAAGCAAGACATATGAACTGGAAGGGGTAAGCAATGCAGATGAATATGTCAAAACAAGAAGAGCAATGACCATTGTTGGTATAAGTGACTCTGAGCAGGTGTGGTTGATGATTCTAGCTGTAGTTTTGACTTTTCCATGAAATACGCATGGAATTTAATGCACCTATTGTTTTTCATCAGGAAGCCATCTTTCGCACACTGGCCGGTATCCTTCATTTGGGGAATGTGGAATTCTCTCCTGGAAAAGAGCACGATTCTTCAAAATTGAAGGATCAAAGATCTACCTTCCATCTTCAGATGGTTGCTGACCTCTTTATGTAAGTTCTCTTGTAAAGGCTTCTGTAATATTCTTTCAGGTGCTACAAATCGTGCTGTTAGTGCGACTGTTATAAGCATAGCGCTCTTTGTTATTTGTCATTTATGACTTATCATTTCATCTTAGTATACCAATCTCAAGAATGATGATTGTGTAATTTATTCGATGACTTATAAAGCTAATGGACCGTATTTTTTTTCAGGTGTGATTTTAATCTTTTACTTTCCTCGCTGTGTACAAGATCAATTCAAACTCGTGAGGGCACCATTGTCAAAGCTCTAGATTGTTCTGCTGCTGTTTCTAGTCGAGATGCTTTGGCAAAGACTGTTTATTCTCGGTTGTTTGATTGGTATGCTTTCATCTCCAACAGTTAGATTCTATGAAAGCCGTCAGTTTTTCAAGACAATCATTTAGCATTCATTGTTGTGAATGTATGCCAGGCTGGTTGAAAAGATCAATAAATCTGTTGGGCAAGATCCAAATTCTCGTGTACAGATAGGACTCCTGGATATATATGGCTTCGAGTGTTTTAAGCACAACAGGTAGCCTTTTTCTGTTTTCTTTCTGCTTCGATCTGTTGCAATCTGTTTTTCCAGTACCTAGTAGTAACCTTAGTGTATCCTATACCGTAAACGATAGTACACTGTCTTTGAAAAGGCGCATGTCCTTGTGTCTATGAATGACCTTGGTGTTTCTTAGTTCGATTTTGATGTTTAGTTTGGCCGTAAGTAGTATAGATGGAGGGAGGGCTGTGATTCCCTCACCTGCATGTTATATATTTACTTATCTTATTGTTTGTAACAACTCTACTTAGTTGTAAGCTTGCAGAAACATGCTCATTATTTGAGTCTGCAACTGGGTTCTTGCTTATGCTATACTTTTCTGTATGTTCTTTTGGTTATGTGATTATATGCACTTCTGTGTCACTTCGTATTATTGGCTGCTTTGGATTGGTGTTTTTATTTATTTATTTATTTTTTTCTGTTAACTTGATTTTCTGGTTATTTTTTTGAGCCTGTGGTGGTGGTATTGCATTATGCTTATCTTCGGTGTTCTTTTACAGTTTTGAGCAGTTTTGCATAAACTTTGCTAATGAAAAGCTTCAACAACATTTCAATCAGGTACGTAATCAATTGAATCCTCCATGTATCCGTGGTTAAGTAGACCTGGCAAACGGGTCGTTCGGGTTGGGTCTGGGTCGGGTCATTTTGGGTTTAACTGATGTTACGAGTCGGGTTGGGTCGGGTTGGGTCATTTCGGGTCTCGGATTTGTTGTTATCTGGTCATTTCGGGTTTGGGTCAATTCGGGTCGGGTCGGGTCATTTTCAGGTTGGGTCACTATTAGGCCAAAGCATACAAATTTGGTAATAAAGATGATTTTTAATCACCATAGGTTGTTTTTTGAAAGTTTGGTCATTTTTTAGGTGTATAATCTACAAGGGATATCAAATTAGTTATTTTTTAATCATTTCAAGTTACATAGCTATATTTTTGTCGTGTCAATTACGGGTCGAGTCGATTCGAGTTGGGTCCGTTCGGGTTTCGGGTCAATTTAGGGTCATCGACTTTTGGGTCGGATGTGGGTCGGGTTGGGTCAATTCAGGTTTCGGGGCAAGTTCGGGTTTCGTTTTTGGGTCAAATTCGGGTCTCGGGCCAGTCTTATCGGGCCGGGTAAATTTTGCCACGTCTAAATAAGAGCCTATAATATCTTATATTTTTTGTCCAATCCCAGCATGTATTTAAGATGGAGCAGGAAGAGTATAATAGAGAAGAGATTAATTGGAGCTATATTGAATTTGTTGATAATCAGGATGTCCTTGATCTTATTGAAAAGGTACCTGTTTGTGTTCCATTTAAGTTTCTTCTTGTTCTAAATTATTTTGAAGTGTTTTCTTTCTATGTTTTAATTGAACATTTTTTTAATGTTTTGGTATTGGTGGCGTATTGTATTTTAATTTAAGTTTGAGACTTGATTTTGGTATTGGTAGTCATAGCTTGTTCTGTAAACTTGTATGTTCATATGAGTGTTCATACTAATAATAGTCACTTACTAATCAATTCCCTTATGACAGTCAGTCCAACAATCCCATATCGGATGAGACTGAATAATTCGGTGTTAACCAAAAATGACTTGAGAATGTTGTGTGATGCTCATATTGTGAAGTAGCTGTCTTGCAATGCAATTTTTGACGAATTTGTCATTATCACTCACCTAAAAACCCCTCTATGCTCTCAACATACTATCGTACATGTAAGGTTGTGAAGATCCAACCCTTTTTTACCTTGATGTAGGCCGGAACATTTGAGATGATGACGTATTGTTGTCATACACCATTCTTCTGTTCATGTTATGAGTCAGCTTGTGAAAACATGAATAGCTAACAAAAAAGTGTTAGAACATTTTATAAGTCTTGTGAAAGTTGTCACTGTACATATCTCTCGAAGTATGCTTTATACTGGATCGCCTCACAACTTTTGTCGGAGGTTTTACAGCTTTTTTCTCATTTTAGAATAGTCTCTTTGCAAAGCCCAATCTCTTTTGCCAATAGTACTCAGCTCTCTGTCCTTATGGCTTCGTATGCATTTGTTTTCCAGAAACCAATTGGAATAATCGCTCTTTTGGATGAAGCTTGGTATGGTTTCAGCCCTGAAGGTTTTTGCATCGTTCAATCTCTTTTTAATTGTCACCCGTCCTTATTGAAATTTCTTAAATGTAGCATGTTCCCAAGATCAACCCATGAAACATTTGCAAACAAGCTTTTCCAAAATTTTCAATCACATTCAAGACTAGAGAAGGCAAAATTTTCACAAACAGATTTTGGTCTCTCTCATTATGCTGGCAAGGTAGGTCTAAACTTTTTTTTAATGTTATTTTAGTCTCTGTTTGATCATACTTTGCTGCTAACTTGCGATTGATTTTACTTTAGGTTACTTATCAAACGGAATATTTTCTTGACAAGAACCGTGATTATGTTGTTGTGGAGCACTGCAATGTTTTGTCCTCCTCAAAATGTCCGTTAATTGTTGATCTCTTCCCTTCAATATCAGAGGAGACTTCACGTTCATCATACAAGTTCTCTTCAGTGTCCTCTAGATTCAAGGTACGCGACTTGTTAGCGGCATGTTGAGCTGTTCTGGTTTTCAGCATTCCTTCAGAACGCTTTGTAAAATCGTAGTGATTTTTATGTTAGTGGCATGAAGCTGTTCCAATTTCCAGCACTCTACTCTTCGGAACACTACAGTAAAATTCACTGTTCTCTCAAGTTCGGGGTGATAAGTTTCCATGTCATGTCACAATGGTTCTGAAGTAGCGTGTCCATTGTAGTGTTACTTGTTCGGACTTCTGAGTTTTATTTCTTTATTGTTCTGATTTAATATTCCCATGCTATGTGTCAGACTTCCATTAAACTGCTCTGTGGCCTAGGCATGAAAACCAGATAGTTATAGTCAGAATTTAGAGTCAACTATGTGAAAACCGGATATTTGCCAACTAGTGTATGTAGGTGGCTTATACAGGATACTGTTTGGAATTTAGAGTCATAATTGTGAAGAATTTTTGGATGCGTGGAACTTAGGGAGCTAGTGAAACTTGTGTTTTGGGGAAGGGCCGCTTCTTATGATTTCCTGATGCATTCTCGAGTTAGTTTTGCAAAAGGGTTTGCAGAATTGCAGTCGGTTAATAGCAGCTTGTTTCCCAACTCACCCTTATTGTGCTAGTCCGATGTATTTATGTCATTTTGAGCTTAATATGTGCAAGTTGCTGGCATCGGATGTGATATTGGTATCTCTCATGTTTCGTTTGAAAATAAAACGAATTAGGTCTGATTTACATATACACAACTTGCAACAATAAAAGAACAAAAAAATTTCAGTAGATTGTGATAATTTTGTATTGCTATTACTCCATATATCATCGACAATGGTGTTGTTTTTATTATCCAATCTTCTAATGATTTGTTGTTTTCATTTCCTGCTTATTAGCAACAACTTCAAGCGCTTATGGAGACTCTTAACTGTACAGAACCTCACTATGTCCGTTGTGTTAAGCCAAACTCCTTCAACAAGCCTCATATATTTGAGAATCAGAGTATCTTGCATCAGTTGCGTTGCGGGGTTAGTCACCTATAACATAATCATTTGCAGCTTAATTATTTTTTTTTCCCTTTGTCATTGCTCTGTTCCTCCCCCTTTTGTTTCAGTATGTTCTTTGCTGTTCTGTTCTCATATTGCTTAATTATTGCTGTTTAATCAATCGTGAAAATCCCATATTCTTGTTTGTTGTTGGGTTATTTTGGCGAAAAAGTTAAATGCTATGCTTTGGAGCAACATGTTGTCGAAAAAATGTCAAAGCACAAATAGATTAAACCAAAAACTGCTTGTGTATCGTGCAAGTATTCGATAGCAGCATATATATGTATAAGTACAGCAGTAGGTGTCATTTTGTCACGACCAATTGGGAGGCAGACCCTCATCATTTTGCTGATCCTCTTGCTTAGCCTTTAGAAACACTGCTCATTAATGAGATTTTGATTTCCTAAACCAACAACGTTAACTGCTCAGTACATCAACGATCCTCGGCCTATGGCAGGACAAATGGGAGCTTTTCTGTTAATTTTGAAAATAATATCTGATGTCTGCTCTTAGATGGTGTTGTGCTTACATCATCTCAATACATTGGGCTACTCACGTGTGAAGATTGACACTTGTATGCTTGTCTGATTTGACTAGAATGCATTTCTGAGAGCGCCACCAGCGTGTACGTAGTCACCAAAAATAAGGCGTGGGAAGGGGAAGAAGAACACCAGCTAATCCACATTTTTTTTTTTTTTTTTTTTTGGAATTTCTCGGCATACCCCGCAAGTCTTGATCTCATGTAGTTATAGGCGTCATGTGGTCATATGCGTACCATTGATTTTGTAGCTTTTGTTGATGATATCTGTGGTTTTGCAATTGGCTGATTGAACATTTATACTATTTGTGAGCTGTGAAGCAAATTTGTAGTGGCTTGATATATACATTGTATGTAGGGTGTTCTGGAGGCTGTACGGATAAGTCTTGCTGGTTACCCAACTCGACGGACTTATGCTGAGTTTGCAGACCGCTTTGGACTTCTTGTGCCAGAAGTTATGGACGGAAGGTCGTTATAGATACTTCCATCTTTAAATTCTCCTACTGTGCTTTTGTATAATTGTTTTATGCTGCTAATTATTGAGTGAAGTGATCTTTCCAAGTGGGACAAAAATGTTCCTTTTGTTTGGCTTTTGTCTTTGTAATAAGAAGAGTCTGTGGACGCTCTTGAACATTCATTAGTCTTTATTTTGCAAAAACGGTCTTTTTTGTCTGATTGTGAAATTTGTCTAAGTTTATCGTCCCCCCCCTTTCCCCCTATTGCCTTTGTAAACAAATTCTTGAAATCAGAGCTTTCTTTAGTCTTTCCATATAATTTCTGAAATTAATCTTATCAATGCCTAGCTGAGTAACACATTTAGAATGCCCCAGTGTAGATTCTGACTGTGTTCCTCAACGTATGCCACAGTGTTGATGAGAGGACCATTACAGTGAAAATCCTTGAGAAGTTGAAGCTGGAGAATTTCCAAGTAAGTTCTTGTTATGATACTTGAGAAGCTATCAAATATTTCTTTTCCATTGATGCGGCCTGCTATCCACTTTTTTATTAGCATCGATTAGGTATTTATCAGTTTTCCATCATTTATGAGTCTGAGTAACTCTTCCACTGAGTGCCCTTTTGATGAAATTTTCATTTAGCGTTTTCGGTTAATCACTTCCCCACTTTTTCATTTTTCTGTTTGGAACATCACAGCAACTTTCATTTACTCAAAAGAGTACTTAGAGATTGCACAGTTTGCTGGGTATATTTCATCCCGTGATTCATTTCCTTCCCTTTCATTTTTATTTCTGACAGTTGGGAAAGACAAAGGTTTTTCTTCGAGCTGGTCAGATTGGTGTATTGGATGCCCGAAGGACTGAGGTTCTGGATTCTGCTGCTAGGCATGTCCAGGGTCGTTTGAAAACATATATCGCACGTAGAGATTTTAAATCTACTCGGTCGGCTGCACTGTCTATCCAAGCATATTGCCGAGGTTATTTCGTCTCTTACAATTACTCCGACAATAAACAACACTGTGCCTTTAATTTCTTCTTATTGATTCATTTCATGGTTATTTACTAATTGAGGTCACCCCGTCAATGTTTGCCAATTATCTAATGTCATCTAATTGTCATGTTTTCTAAGTACATTAGATTTTTGTGTTGCTGTAGCAGTGGTTCCTCAGTTTTCTATGCTATCATTAGTATTTGTACATGAGAAATCTCCTTGATACCATATTTGTTTTCAATATCTCACGATACTGTTATTCTTTCGCCAGTCTGGTGGGATCAAATTATACATCCGCTCCCATGACTTGGCTAGGGTGTTGTCAAAAGTTTAATCATCAATTTGTCACGGTTATATGAATTTTTGCTGCCTCAGTATGCTGTTGAGCATCAATGACAATAGTATAGTGCATCAGCTAAATTCTTATGTGATATGTATTTGTAGGTTGCCTCAGCAGGAAAATGTTAAATGAAAAGAGGGAGAAAGTTGCCGCTGTCTCTTTGCAGACGTTTGTTCGCGGATGGCTGGCAAGAAATTCGTACATACAACTGTATAGTTCAGCTGTCATTGTCCAATCATGCATACGTGGTTTTTGTGCTCGACAAAGATTTATGCTTGGCAAGGAACATAGAGCTGCAATGCTGATTCAGGTTTATACTTTTCTGTAGTATACGTCTTCAAGCATTGTTTCTGAAACATAGCCTATTATAATGCATTTTCGCTTACTGTCAAAATGTCTTATTCAGTGTTCGGTTTTTTCTTTTTGAGTCATTCTATTTATTTATTTATTTCTTTTGTTTTTTTATCACTAAGCAACATGTTGTATGGTAACACAGTTCATTACTTCAGTATATTAGGAATAAGAGTAGGATACTGACAAGGTATATAATAGGATACTGAGAAGGTATTGTACATCCAGAAGCTGGATCTGCGAGTGATTCTTTATGCTAGTACTTGAAGTCAATTACAAATAGCCAGTAGCATGTTTCCCTGTAGTGTGTGTGTGTGTGTGTGTGTGTGTGTGTGTTATACGATGACAATTCCAATTTTAGAGTGATTAATCTTGGTTAAGAAAATAAGATGCTCGTATTTCAATACTTCATTATATGTTGAATGATGCAAGGAGACTGTTTGCGGTGAGCTGGTTGCTAGAATTAGTTGGTGTTGTTTTTATTGTGAATCATATTGTTGGATATTATTTGCAGCTGATACTTTTGTTCTTTTCTATATCTTATAGGCTCGATGGAGAATGTGGAAGGTTCGATCAGCTTTTCGTCACGAGCAGAAATCTATTATTGCAATTCAGTGTCTTTGGAGACGCAGAATGGCAAGACGGTTGTTTAGAAAACTTAAGCAAGTACGTTCAAACAATTTTTCTATACTGGCCTGTGATATGCTTGTTATTGTCTTCATAATTTTTTTGTTTCTACTCTAAAATATTGTTCAAGGCATAGGAATTCCGCGAGGGAAGAAAATTGTCCGTGGCACATTTTTTCCCCTTTATTGAAGGGCCAATGTGTTTTCAATCATGTTAATCAATTATTCTCCGCTATTTTGGAGTTTGGAATAATAATGACAAGAATCTCAACTACTGAACTGGAGAGTTGCAAAAATCATTATTTACTTCCTTCCCCCCTTTCCTAAGGTAGTAGTGGGTGGCTATGAAAATCATTGATGAGAAATAGTTTCTGTTGGCAATTGGATATTTACCAAATTACCACCTTCATCATTACCACATTTGGTACCTCATAGAAGTTGCGCTCTAAACTTATTTCATTGCCACATTATGTTACGGTATACGCGATGTGTAGTTTTAAGTGGAATTTTATATTCAGAAATGTAGTTTGCACTTAACATGGGAAATGAAAGAGGGAGGTGTCAGAGGCATTCATAAGAAAGAGAGTTATTAGTACTAAATTTTAATCTGCAAGTTAAATATCGTCATTAATTGTTGAGACGTAAGTACGTAGCTAATGTATCTATCAGCGTTCTTAAATTTGAATTGATTCTGTGGCCATTTTAATTCATAGTTATGGTAGTCTGCCCTTGCGATTCTATTCTTTTTTCCATCTCTCTTTTTTACTTCCATCATCAACGCTTGAAATTTTTGAATGGTCAAAATGTATTTTGAATGAACCCAAGTTATGACTTGACTTTTGTAGGAAAACCGCATATATTTACAACAAAAATCATGTTGAATATTTTTATTTGAATTGAGGCCTGCTTTTCATGTGTAATTTCTTTGTACTCAGGAAGCTAATGAAGCTGGTGCCTTGCGAATGGCAAAGAGTAAACTTGAAAAGCAGCTCGATGATGTCTCACTGCGATTGGAATTGGAGAAAAGATTGCGGGTATTTCGTTGTCTTTCTTAATTATGTTAATAAATGTCAGGTGTTTAAATGTCGTTCGCAATTTTGCATGTATTTATTTTTCTTGGTATCTAATTTATAGGGATAAAGTCGTATCACCTTAATCAAGATAATTCTATAATACTACCGACTAATAACTAGCGGTAAGAAGGGTATCAAATCCACACGAAACAGTGTATGTGTATCTATTCTATGGGTTGGGTTTAGAATATTGCAAGTTTTCAATAAGTTTCATTGATTTAGTTGGTAACAAAGAAATAAAATAATAATCTAATCAAATTTGGGAAAAGGTTAGGGTTTCAGACTTTCAGGTTCACATATGTGATGACTATGGTATGGTCAGATAATCTAGCGGGATCTCACTACTTACTAGGTCGTTCCTAAATAATCTTATGGTTGTCTTATTCCTAACCAGGCTTTCATTTATAGGACTAGGTAACGCAAAGTTGATACCTTTCTGACGCCCTCTCGGTCTTACTAGCAATTCATCCACATTGTATGCATAAGACCAACAATAATCATATCAGTTGATAAACTATTAGCAATCACCAATCAAAAACTATTAGCGTCCTCTCGGTGAGATTTGCTTTGATACTTTCTCTTGTCTTCCAGTGAAAATATTTCTTCTGCTTGACTGCTTCACTCTATGTAATTGGCTTTGAAATACCGACATGGCCATTTTAAGTAGAACTTATACAGTAACTTCAGCCATCGGTGCTTCTCTTTGGGACTGGCTGTGTTTACCATCGAAACTGAAGATCATCTCTGACCTGCAAGTCTGCAGCAATTAGTCCGTTACGAGCTGTCTGATTCAATTGATTGGGTGATTAATTTTGTTTATGTTTTCAATCGTGGGCTCTGCTTAAAAATCCTGTAGGTGGCTAGGTGGTTCTTTATAGATGTAGATTTATCTCAAGTCTCAACTGCTATTAAATTGATGTTTGTGTTCCTTTTACTCCTGAAATACTTGCTGCTGTTTGCTGTTGTAAACTGATTGAACTTTATCACTGTTCTGATCGAGTGAGTATTTGTATGAGTTCAGCCTTATGGCTAGGGGTGGATGGTAGAAAAAGAAAAAGTTTGTGATGTTCTATGTCAAATAGGTCTGATGTACCTATACCATGTGCCAGCTTGTTATTTGTTTTGATAAATTTTAGAATTTGAGCGAAGCAATCATTTTTTTAAAATGAATCATTTAATTAAATAAGTAGCAAGTTTTATTTTCAAGAGAAGCCTAAGTAATTCTAAGCAGAATTTATACTGTCTCGTCGTGGAACAGCCTTGTGAGTTTTCAGTGCACGGGTAAGGCACATTCAAGTTTTCCATGCCTTTTACCCTCCTTGCGCTGTTGGTAACATGACATTTTTATGCAGTGTTTTTTATTTGCTTTATTAGTGTTTATTTTGTTAATCACGTGTACTAAACTACCAAGATTATTAGACCTCATCCCTTCTGAATTTCGGATGACTAGCATAATTTCTCAATTTGTGGGACCATCACTTTCGTACATAGCTGGTTTAACCCTTTGTTTGGATGGAGGATATCCTATCTAAAGAATGCCTGAATCGTTTTTCATTGAGGTTACAGAACATCTTGCTTTTTTATTGATGGAACATCTTGCTTTTTCTTACTGTGCCTTTTTATAATGATCGATGGAAATTTTGATTTTAAATGCAGATGTCAAATGAAGAGTCAAAAACGGCTGAAATAAGGAAACTACTCATTAGATTGGAAGCTGTTAGCCTAGAGCTAAAGGAAGC
>JAUEKU010187353.1:0-18104 GCA_032274805.1 Gypsophila paniculata | reverse complement strand
ATGTCCGATGATCCAGATGTTCAAGCTTGTGAAACACATAGCAAGAGAAAAGCTGAATCAATGTTAATAATAGAGGACTTGACAAACAAGTTTCTAGACCGCACATGTATAACTCAAATCAAAACAAAATTGAGCATAAATCTTCAGCGATATAATCTTATTCGATCTTGCTTGGGTTAGTACAGGTTCACCTGAAAGTCTGTAACATTAATTACGGAAGGCATCATGTGTAAAAGCTAGTTTCGCAGCTTAAGAGACATTTTAGCGTATCAATAGTTTTGTGACCCAAGTTCAAATCAAAGTTAAGGATAAACTCAAGTTCACAAAATCCCACGAAGATTATCACTCGCAACTTATAAACACGTTATATAACACAGTTCCAGTCTCCTACAAGGCTACAATCCTACATCTTATAGCACTTGTTCACAGTGCCTATTCACGTCAAGTCTAACAGAGGGAGCACTGTAGCCTCTCTCTTAATCTATTTGCTCGAATATCGAAACCACTACTGACAACAGTTGGAAGTTCCACTAGGTTGATTAATTACCCACGGCTTCAAATAAATCGAACCAAGATGTTACTAGCAAGCAAAAGATACCTATCTGCAGCCCCAAAAAAAACATGAAGTGATTCAGTGAACAAATGGACTCGTGCGGACAGCAGGAGCAGGAGCAAGAGCAAGAGCTAGAGCTGCCATTAGATGACATAGGTAAGCATTTAGTAGAACAGCGTCAGAGTGACGGTTTTGATTTTCAATGGCAAAACATATGCAAAAGGACACAGTCAGGCCACAAAGACACCATCTCAGTGATATTCTCCGAGGCCAACCCAGATGACACTCGCTCTTGATTAAAAGCATAAATGAACTAGCCAAGAATACAGACAAATACCGAGGAATGAAGGTACATGAAATTTAATTAAGCCTAGCTTTCACATGTAAATGTGTTAGCACTCTTTAAAATCTCAAGATGGGTAGTGTTGCGCAATCAAAATTTAGTAATCACAAATGCATGAGGTGCACAATCTTCATTTGCGCCCTGTCACCACGCTTTGAAGCCTTGGTGCGCCTCATGTCTTCTAAAACTATATATACGAACTAGACGATGTTTCAGAACTCCACAGTCAGCATCCCCAGGGGAGACGTATCATGATCGCGAAAACATAGTTGCATAAATAATTAACCAGAGCAGATCACAGCCAGATCAATTACAAAGATGTTACCAGAGTAAGCGGAACCATGGAACAGATCCCTAAAGAGCCATAGAAATCACTGTAGCTCTAAATCATACATTCCTTGAGTTTGTTGTCAAGGATTGAACGTCACTAGCCAGGAAAATAAGGACTTCTTCAGTTATTTAGCGGGTTACAACTTTGCAATTGATATCCAAAAGTGACACTAACACTTGCCAGAGAAAGATACAGAAGAAAAATTTTGTCGGAACTATGCAAGAGCCAGATCAGTTGGCAGAATATTGCATAGAATCTAAATTGGAGTGAGGTAGATGAAGCAGCGAAAAGGCAGGACGGCAGGAAACGGAGATGATGGACAAATTTCTGATTTAAAATTAATGGCAAGAAATATATAATGAAATAAGAAAGGGGAAATGAAGCAAAGAAAGAGGGAGAGCATGTTATGGTGTCCTCATAAATGAACAGTTCCTTTACGGCTTTCAAGCACGGAATTTATGTCCGGTGATATGTAACCAATGCTCTCGTATCATATGTCCATATTGTACAGAACAAAAACAAAATGTACCTTATAAAAGCGACCACAACCCCACTATGATGTGAGACCCCAATGCTCTCTTCACGTTGAAACTAAATAGTCACTGAAAGTACACAGGACATCAGGTCAGCGAATTTCAGATCGGTTCGTCAAATGACAGTAAGCCCTTATCATAGCACATTCCACCCAGATAAGGACCTCCAGGTCATAATCAAATTACATTAAACAAGAAACCGGATTACTTATTATCATGCCTTTGCTCAAAGCACAAGCATTTAACCAATGGTGGAAATCCAAGCTAAAACGTAACACTGCTAGAAAATAGGTCTAAGTGCAGAATCATGTTCCCGACAATAACACTAAGTGCTGAGTCATGTTTCCTACTCAAACACACAGTCAAAAGTTGCATTAAAGAGAGTTGACACCAACATACAATGTCCCTTCGCTGGGTACCAAAGGAAGTATACGTTAAGAGTATCTACATCGTAATACTTCGCACGAAGTATATCATATCGAGGCATGCACATTAAGAGCTAAAAATAAAGGATGTCGGCCCTTGTCCTAAACAAAAAGTGAGCCAGGTGATCCCAGGGACACAAATCACACTTCTTCTGATATAGAAGAAACAGAACAGCGCAAGGAAACAAATCTTGATAAACACAGTAACAGTCAGCTGCTTCTCCAACTTCCACTTTTCAGAACCCGAAACAAAGTGGAATGAAACGGTTATCCAATGACAAAGCCTCAACTATTCATACATGAGTAGCCATCTAAGATTTTTAGAAGCGTGTGGCGTGTCGTGAAGGAACCATCACGATAAAAAGGTGTACGCCCTCGAGGGTCTCAGACTCTCAGTTATAATTTTATAGGATAAGCTTCACATGGCTGCTTAAGAAGATGACGGATAATAGCACTCCGAAGAGACATCGTAAGACCCCATCAACAGAAGATAAATAAGAGAGGAACCATGTTTGGATATATAGTGAAGTGATTCACGCCAGGGGAGTTTTCATGTTAAATAACGTCACTGTTCACCAGTTCCAACTGATACGAAATGCGGCTAAAATTTTATTTTGAAACTACTAAGAGAGCCCAAGGTCTAGATTTATACATAGGCAACGATGGTTCCTCCTCAGACAACCATTTCAACAGTCTAGTCCATATGACTTTTAATTGGAATTGAAATACACAAAAAGTGAGAGCACCGGTGGTGTTTCTATAATTAATACGGAGATAAAAGCCTACATATATATTTCATCCAGACATCCAGTAGAAAACAACCAAAAGAATCTCGACCACTACTTCACAATAGTCTTATAACAAGCAAGGAAATGCATCTTAATATTTTGTCCACAAACTCATTATTTGAAAAGCAAATGAATTGGCATCAAACTAAGTCACAGCATAATCGTATAAGTTTATCACTTCGTGTTACTTGTACCTCCACTGCTCCCTTGGCCCGACCCACCAGACGCCATCTTCGCTGTCTTTTCCTGCAGCGCCGTTGCATACCTAACACCAAAATGAAAGTATAAACAAACGCTTGAAATTCAGGATTAACTTGTACGATTACTTTTTTACTCCGTACAAAATATTACCTACTCTATAAGATTACGAGATTTAACCTATATGACTGAAACATCCTCACTAGCAAGTCTTTTCAAAATTAAGGGGACACTTCGTTAGGAGGTATTTGGGCAAGCGTATGAAAACCAAGATTAATCACAACCTTTGTTGATTTTTTTTATCCATTTTCTCATTCTCTTTTCACCAATTCTCCCAATCCTCAAAAGTTTCTAATACCCTTTCCCCATTAAGCAACCAATCACCAACATCCTCGCTTTCTCTTCCACCAACAAAGTCCACCACCACCCACCCCTAGTTGCCCACCAACGCCCGCCCCTGTCGTAGGCAACACCCAACCTGTATGCCAACACACCACTCTGAACCCCCATTCAAAACCCACAATTCCCGACTTTGAAAAACTCTCCCCGCCCCCAAAACCCACTTCCTAACCCCAAAACACCATATCGAGTTTTTTTAGGGTGGGAAGTGGTGATAATGGGCGTGGAGTTAGAGGTTTCAAATTGATGAAGAGGGTGGTGTAGCAGCAACGCCCCCTAACCCCTAAGTTTAACCAAACAAAGAGTAAGATTATGAATAATATCTTTCCTTTCTCCCTCTAAACCTTTCCTAATTCGTTCATTTTCCCTTACACGAACCAAACTCCCCCTAAGTTTAACAATAACTATAAAATGTACTCCGTAACAAATTGTAAAAAACCATTTGTATTGTAACAGGTAGTAACTACCGAATTCTACAACTTCAAATAAAACAAGGATTTCAATCTAAGTAAATAAAATAAAGATCTACAGGAGATAAGGAAAATAATACCCTTTGAGGCGTCCACGAGCTTGGGTGAATCCATCATCTTTCTTAACGCCACGAGCTTGAGCTCTTAAACGATCACCACGTTCGATTTACTTGATCAAAGATTGCACTTGATTTTATGCCAAATTACAGTCAAAATAAATGACTACATTGACTTGATAAACTAATGATACTGAAACAGCAAAAATCTAGGGCATGGGAAAGTAGCAACCACAGATTACGCTTAATTTTATGCCGATTTACAATAAAACTGTATGAGATATCGACTCGATCAATTAATCAAATACTAAGCTAGACCAAATTAACGATAAAATCTAATTGAGACATTGATTTCATTGATTAATGATAGTCGATCAACGAAAATTAGGGATTGGGGACAAACTACATAGTACTCTGTATTGTTAATCGAACCATAAAAATAATCAAAGATTACATCAAACTTGATTATACACCAAATAACAACAAAAATTTCACTTGATTAAACTTGATTTTAAGCCAAATAATAAAGAATCCTTTGCTTCATTACATTGACGGCGAAAAATTGGGGCTTGATTTCATGCCAAATATAAATAAAACTGTATGAAGCATTAATTCGATCAATCAATTAATCAGAGATTACGCGTTTACGCCAAATAAGTACATAATTGAATGACACAATGATTTCATCAACTAATGATACATTGATACCCAATCAACGAAAATTAGAGTTTCAGGACGAAATTACATAGTAACTCATACCAATCACATAAAAAGATAAATCAACTATTACACTTAATTTTACACCAAATAACTGCGACTAACATTTAAACGATGTATTGATTTCATCAAGTAATGTATACCTAATCGACGAAAATTGGGGTTTGGGGACAAAATTACATAGCAATTTCACCAATCAAACAAAAAAAAATCAAAGATTACACTTAATTTTACGCCAAATATCCGATAGAATTGAACGAACACATTGATTTCGCCGACTAATGATGCTCAATCAGCAAAAAAAAATTAGGGTTTGGGACGAAATCACATAGTACTCATAATACCAATCAAACAAAAAAAAAATCAAAGATTACACTTAATTGTATGCCAAAATAACAACAAAATTGAACTAACACATTTATTTCAACAATCAACGATACTCAAATCGGCGAAAATTAGGGTTTTGGGGACAAAATTACATTATAATCCTAGCAATTAAGCGGCAAAAACTAATCAAAGAACACACTTAATTGAATCAAACGATGAATCGAACAATTAACGAAATTCACTTTAAAAATTAATTCACTTTAGAAATATTTAATTCAGACGTATATAATTTGGTGGAACAGGGTACATAGTACTCCCTCCGATCCAATGGTTAACATTTGCTTTTGTATCAATTTTAAGAAAAGTGGGCCATGACAAAATCACTCAGGTACCCTCCTAGTCCTTTACACACACGAGAGATAAATGTTAACAAATAGATCACCAAAAATCGAAAATATTACAATCGGACGGACAATAGGGAATAAATAATAAGAATAAAAGAAAAGAGGAATGTGCAATCTCTCTTTGAGAGTCTTCAACTGTAATAAATACTTTAAAAATTATATACGATGTATGGTCCACTTGACTTTAATGTATATTTGTTTATTTAATTGTGAGATGAGACAGAAAGAGTTGGAAAGATTGTCTAAAAGAGAGTGCCCGTAAGCCGTAACATTGCTCAAGAAAGAAATATTTGAGTCGAGTTTGAGTTGCGTTTTCTTGACATAAAGCCAACGCAAATAACTTGCTAAACTCGATAAGTTAAAATCAGTCGGAATCATGGTGACAGTCATGAATTGCAGAATTGTACTATCGTGTAATTTGCGTCTGTCGTATCAATCTAATCGGTCGAGTATTGGTTGTGCCAATTATGTATCGACCTAGGATCAACTATCAAACATCGCCAAGTACCAGTCATATATGTTATAGGATTCACGGCTAACAAGTCTAGTTTGCTATCGAAAGCACGAAACTAGTACAAACTAACCAAAAGAATGTCAACTACTCAAATCCAGGACATATATTTCAAGCCACTGCATGTATTTGCCTAGGATCGATTATATCGATCAATGTCAGCCAAGTATTCGGTATGTTCCTCAAGTGTTCACGACCGTTTTACCAGGGCCGTTTAAACTATGCAAACCTGTAAGACGACTCGTAAGGCCCCTGAATGATATTACCTGCAATCTGCATGGTTTGGTACAGAGCAGGACATGAGCATATCAAGGTCGATTACGCTAATTCTGACGGTATCCAATACATGAGTATGAAATCGAGAAATCATTATTAGTTCCTATTTCAATACGAAAGCACGTAGTTTCACCAAATCTACATTGGATCAATGTTTCAGATGTGCAATAACTTGCTAAAATCCAACCGTCTAGTACTAACAAAAGTCCCTTCTTCATGTGCCTAAATAAAAAAAGAAATCTGAACCCGACTCTTGTCTAAAACACTCCTTACTAACCCGACACAATGTACATGAAAGATTGGGATTGTTAGAATGAATCATGGTTAAATCAAAAATGCCATACAAAGAATGGATAAGTCATAAGTGCTAATGTTCGGCTTCAGATGGTGAGTCTTCGAGCTGTTTGTCGTCTTCCTGAACTATCTGGAAATCTCCTCCTGCGTTTGCAGAGTTTTCAGAAGCACCTACGTTTCCTGATTCATCACCCGCAGGTAGAGATGTCTCGGTTTCTGATAAAGATTCATCATCTTCAGTCTCACTCTTGCTAAGATCACTATCAATTTCAGGTGTTCCAGAGAACGTTGCCTGAGATCCGTCTTTCACATCCAATCCAACCATGCCTACATTGAAATTAGGAAATCTCTGTCGTAGTGGCACCGCATCACTTATTACTTCGTTATCTCCTCTTAGTCTACATCGATAATCTTCCATCTCTATCCTATATCTTTCTTTATCCTTCACTGCTTTTTCCTGATAAACCTGATAATCAAAGTCGTGAAAAACTCAATTAATTTCTGAAGATTACATCGCTACCGTCACTAATCTTATATGGTGTTACATTACTCAAGACTATCCACTGAAAAAATTTCTTTTTAAGCATCCTATTTTCCTAACTTCCAAGAGCTGCATCTATTTTCTAGTATGTATTCGAGGGTAACAAATGCCACGTTGCGTTAGTATGATATTTACATGATTTCCGAAATGAGTGTCATAAAAAACATGGACGCTTACAGCTTTTTCAGTGTCCTGCAAATTGTTCCAGAGTTCACCAATCATGCGACTTATCTCTCGGTCTTTGCCTGGATGAAGGGGTTTCAACCTCGCATGCTGCTCTGCAAAGAAAAAATTGTATCCACTTCTATTCGGCTTTGGGTGAGAAGGGTCCCTCTTCCGCATCTCGGATTTCCTTCTCCTCTTTCTCTTGCTAGTAAGGCCTGATTTCGGAGAACTGTAGGTTTTGCCAGTCGAGACATTAAAAGGCTGTGGTGCTTGATAAACTTGGGCTGGCGGTGCCTGATAGAGAACGCCTTTCATAGTATCCTTCCCAATTTTGACAGTCACAAGATATCCGCCATCAAACTTCCCGTCAATCACTCCAATGACAGGAGTTCCTGCAGCTGCTGAGACAATTAGAAGCTAAATCAGGCAGAGTTCTTTAGTGCACAGCGATGACAAACTAGGAACGGAGAGGCCTCTTCATAACAGCTCGTATATCTTTACGTTCATATCTTGTTTAGCCGTTGATGCAAAGAGGAAATTAATATGAATGCATGGAAGGTAGCATAATTTTTCATCTAAAAAGGAGCCAGAGATTTGCTATTGTATTGGTTTTGTAATATGTTGGAATCAAGCAAAATTACTCGGCATATTTTCCGAGTTTCAGATGAAGTACTTTGTAGAAGCCAATCAATTAAATTCTTAAAATAATTTTCATTTCGGATCATTTGAAACAGTGCCTTCGTTTTTCCAGCACTAGGATACAGGTGTGTGCACTTGACCCCCTTACCCCAGTATAAGCGAGTCTTTGAGGCACTGAGTAACATAGTTGGGTACGAAAACGTAATTGTGAATACATAAAGATCGTTGAAGCAGTTGATTTTTTTTTTTTTCCTTTTGGATACATTGTTGCAGCTTATCTGAACAATGAATATAACGAAATAACCATTTGGAACGTAAAGAACAAGAGCAAAAAGAAAAGACTGATAATTATTTTATATAATAAATATAAAAACAGACCTTCAGGTACAAACTCAATTGTGTTTACTCTTGACTGCTCACCATTCGCTGCAGATGGTGGCGTTTTAGGCAATCCGTGGACTAAACCAGGAGCAGCATCAGAATTCTGCAGAGCACCTGTAGTAAAGCAATTTAAATGCCTCATCGGCTCATCATAAGACACATACAATGTGAACTATGACTACATGAGTATATTCAAGACATTGATATTTCCAAGCATACCGGTAGAAGAAGGGGCACACCCCTGCACTCTAAAGTAGTAGATTTGTTCGTAAGTTTGAAGCAATGAGTTGTAGTATTTACGTAGCACAAAAGAGGCATTAGTAGCTGTCGAGGGGAAGTTGAACGTCAACGTCACTTCTTTCCATCTTTTTTCATTGAGAATCTGCAGATAAACAAGCACACATTAGAAGCATAAAATCAGAGAAGAAACTGCAAGTCAACCACATACCATGTTTAGGGGTGGAATAAGGTTCGAGATTAAACAAACAAATATCCGGTACAATTATGAACCATACCATGTTTGGGGTATTACATTATGTGGCCAGTAAACAGAAACTAAAAAGGCGGATGTTAGATCATTTAGGCTAACCTTTTCGACACCGCCACGTGAAGTTACCTCCACAAAGAGCTTGTGCAGATCAAGGTCCTTACCTCCTATTATGGGTATCCTGTGATCAAAATATAATGTCTTAAGATGTGCCAAGCAGAAAGTAAAATTTTCCATATGAACACCATTTACAGGTTATGAATCTCCTGAAATATATACATATACGAAGTATTAGATTAAGCATAGACGTTTCTTTCGTCCAAATTTAAATGACGCTGGTCATGCCTGTCACAGGGTCGTGTACTTTTGTGATATGGAATAACCGATCTTATACTAGAGCAGACAGAACAAAAGTGTAGCAAATTAAACAGAGCAGACATCGATATAAGATGATAACATTGCACCACCACCTCAACTGCTCCCATTCACGGCAAGGAAGGGGTTGGATGTTCAACATAGCCTTACAGCTTTGTTAAACACAACGAGGTCGTTCCTGATAATAGTTATAAAACTTAACTTCGACAGTAAAGAATATTGACACTCATGGACGCAACTATGGTGATACTGGTATCAATGAAATATGTGACATAAGGACCGAAAGAAGAGGCATACATGAACTTGGTGCCCATAACAGAATGAAGTTTCTCAAGAGTAGCCATGAAAAGCCGACGATCAGCGACAACCTGCTCATAGGTGGCCAAAGCAGCAGGGTACTGCTTATAGCTTCCTGATGCCCCCGACACTGACACTGGCGAAGCTCTTGCTTCTCCAAACATTCCCTAATATAGAAATCTTTCTCTCCCCCTGCATTATTCACATTCTTCTCTTCTCAGTGCCTAACATATAAATTTATGCTTCTTAAGCACGGTTTTCTTGGGTTTAATTACAGTTCAATTTAGCTCTTCTCAACATAATTTATTTTTCAATTCAGTTCAGATCATTTAAGTTCAAAAGAACAGCGCCATAATCATCTGAAATAGGACTACGACAGAAGTAAATCGGAAGGCATGCAAAGAAAAAGTGTGACATCGTAGGAGTCAGAAAATACAGAACACAGACAGCCCAAACCCTGTACTATACTATTACTACTACTTACTGCGGTACAATAACAGGTTCTTAATCACATAATAATTGGGGACGGTTAACCATTGACGACATGTGAACGTAGAAACCAAGATTGGGGAAAGAAAAAAAGGAACAGAAAACACTTCATAATGTAAATGCAATATTTGAAACCTTCCCCTAACGCCTATGTGTGTAACCGTGGACATTATTCATTCGTCCTCTCGTCCTTAATCGTTGTATAAAAACTCGTAAGAAATTTAACGTGAGATAGAGTACAGTACTGTATAGCTCTACGTCATAGTCTCATAGGATCCAACGCTACCCAGCGTATTAAATGAACCGATTCAAAATTAAGCCCATAAAATCGACTGAACTATCATTTTATTCTACAAAAACTTCGGTACCAAAGTAGCTAGTACGGAGTATAAGTTTGGCACAATCCGAGTACAATTTTCTTAGCCAGTAATTCCGCTAAGATTTGAACTCGCATTCATAAATAGACACGCCTTTAGCTCATGTCGTATTAGTACCGTGGTATTAATCCCGATTTATATATGTTCTCGTCTTAAAATTGGTTCGCATTCGCTATTCTCGATCCTTATATTGTCATAAATGTCGTTGATACCGCCTAAAAATGTGTTAACGTGTCTTATAAGTCAATTTTTTCGACCATTGCTAAAGTCTAGTACGTTATTAATGCCCGCATCACAAGATCATTTATGTAACGTAACAATCTTACTCAAATGACACCGTCGTATATATAACAATGAACAATCATCTTAACTCCTCAGAATTTAACTATGATATATAACAATGAACAATCATCTTAACTCCTCAGAATTTAACTATGATTACCAACGTCACGCATATACAGTTTTGTCATCTTGTAAAAATATAAATGAGTTATATGCGTACTTTAAAATTGCATCGGTTCTTTATAAAATAAAATAGGTAGTACAAACAGTTTAATGAGTTATTTAATTATTGCATTTGAAGTCGAATCCAAAGAATAACGAATATTGAACTCCGTAAAGACAATAGATTATAATTATAATAAAACGATATTTTTAACGTGTGTACCGTAAGTAAAGATGCACAAATGAAGAAAAGAAGAAATATAACATTAAAAAATGTGAATAATGTAAAGTAAGACTATATTAGTAAGTATTAAAGAAATAAAAGAAAAACTTACCTTGTATATAGAAGAGAGAGGGGGAAAAAATAAAAAAAATGAATTTTTTATAATAATTTGTAATCAACTAAAGTTGATGATTTCATGGAGAATATTATTTTTGGAGTATCCTAGAAGAAATATAATAATTATTTTGATTTTTGAATGAACCCTAAATGCCAACTATATATAATTAATTCAAATGTCATATTTTTAATTAATTAGACAATTTTACCCTTATGGAGTTACCTATAACTTAATTAGGGAGGAGGGTAAATGTGGAATTTAAGAAAATTTAGATGCTAATTAATGATGATAATATATAGTTTGAATAAATCAAAGAATGGTTAGTTGTGATTAGAATATGTTGACCATACAAAAATATAATGATTTTATTTGAAAGCAAATTATAATTATATTATTTTAAATATTATTATAAGACTAATAATAATTATTATATATAGAAAATGGACTATATTAAGAGATTAAATTAATAATAAAGAAAATGATTAGCTAATTGTTGCTTTTATTTAGTTTCAAGGGTTGTGGAGATAATGTCCCAAATTTTGTGGGGATGACATTTTCTTAACATTATATAACTAAATTCTTATATTTCTATGTACTAGGGATTGACATATACCAACCAATCTTAATTAATTTTACATAGGATAAGTGGTGTTTGTCACGTCGTTTTAATGTAAGACGATTTGATAGGAAATGATGACTATTTGCATCGAAAAGGATACTAAAGTTGCAAGATCATTTAATAGTACATAATAATTACTCTGTTAGAGACAATTTTATCTCAATCACGTACTTTTTTCATAAATTTCCCACATGATACTAAAACAATTCAGAGTCGTCTTAAACGTAAACCGAATCCAAGTTACTTCTAAACATTGCGAGTTGCAACGCTGTGCAAGACTAGATGATTAATCAGTCATGGGGTGGGAATCAGGCCAAATCCTATACAAAGATCGTCTCTCAAACATCTTGACCTTGTTTTGTAATCGAATTCGTTAATCGGACATCAGTTCCAAAGCGCAAAGCAAAAGTCTACATGGAGCTGAACCGTACCAACTGTAAGAGCAGGATGACAGAAGGCTGTTACTTTTACATCGCTTTCTTGTTCAGGTATAACATGTTTGAAGAAACATGTCGATTACCCGTCTACATCAGAGTTCTAGTAAAATGCCGCTAAAAGGTGATTGATCAGTCTGGCTTCGTAACAACATAACACTTCAGGCTCAGATAAAAACTGAGAGAACCGAAAAACAGGACCCAGGAAGAAGTAACACGTCCTGCAACAACTAAAACTTGAAATCCTTCTTTTTCGATTTGACATCCTTATCCTTTCGTTTTCTCTTCTTCTCATTCTGTGATAGAAAAAGATCATAGCAAATTACAAAAAAGCCAAAAAAAAAAAAACCACTATCTCGAGAAGCTGACTGACCTCTGCTACCATATCACTGAAATCTTCACGCTGGTTGCGTAATCTCTCTTCCTCCCTTGCCTCTTCGTACCTGTCGAGTTGAAAAAAGGGTTAAATCGAATTTAACATACACCTAAAAGACCACCGACAAACTATGTGTCGAAACAGAATGGCAAATTTAAGTGATTAGATATGTAGAGTTGGTATCCTTACTTGGCAGACACAACATCATCCATGGCCTCCAATTCTTCTGGTCGAAGAGAGACGTCCACTTTATCGGCCTTTTGACCTCTAAGAAGATCAACCTGCGTGGAAGAGAGACAAGCAACTGCTCAGGCACGTAAATAATACAGGTAGGTTTATTTTTTATACTAGTCCACATAACAAACGGTGGAAATGAGCATGTGGCACCACAGATAACAGTGAAATAAAATTTGCCCCAAAGCGCACATAAAGCAAGGAGTCGACCACAAGCAACACTACAGAACTATAACTGTTTGCTTCTCCCCCCTCCGAAAAAAAAGATGTGATATCACTCTTCTAGCCAAGCACAACAACGCTAAAGCAGCTGAAAACCAAGGAAAAGAAAAGCAATTGGATCCATAACAGTAGTCGTAACTACTCCGAAGATGAAATCAGTTTCTTACTCTCTTTGCTCCAGCTTTGTCTTGGGTTGCACCTCCAATATTGTAGCTGATGACGATGGACAATAATAAATGAGTAGGAAAAACAACAGAGCAGTATAAATTAAACAGTTGCTGTGAAATTAGAAACATAATGCGTACGTATGCGATGTTCCAAGAAGTGTGCCTGGGGCAATCCTTTCTTCTTTCTCCTCAAGTACCTTCACGAACAGGAGAAAATTAATTACAACTATATCAACAGCTAATACACAAATGATCGAGAAAAGCTGGCAATTTGAAATCCTCTCTTACTTGGTAGAGCTGTTTCTCAGGCTCTTTCCTTTGTTGCTTCCGGAGCTCAATCACATCAGGTGTTTCAACTCCAGTTGGAGTGCTGAAAAGACCAAAAAGCTCATAAGCAATAACATACAGGCTTAGCTGCCTTACGAAGTTCCTTTATCTGGTTATCATTCCTACTAACATGAACCCTTATCCCAAAATAGTGGAAAGGCCAATTCCAAGTCCCAAAAACCCAAAAACAGTATTACCAATTTATTTTTTTTATTTTTTGGATCATCGAAAGCAACTTATTACTCCTAATGTGAAGAGAAAGGAGAAAACGAGGACACTTTTAAGCCGTCTGCAATTTACATGACAAAGTGATTAGACGAACAAACTTCTAATAATGTAAAATGCATCATAGCTCAAAATAAGATTCGAGAACATAAAGTATAATTATTTAGAGAAACACTAATTTCGGTAATTAAAATACCTTGATAGGCTATCCATGGACTGAATACCATCTTCCATTTCTTCTTCGTCAAGTTCTTCCGGCTCCTCCTCTTCATACTCTTCTTCGACTTCCTCTTCTTCCTCCAGATCTCCCCAATGCTTGGACTTGTCAACAGGTTCTTCCTGCATTCATTGCACACCAGAACAGCCTTTACATTAGGATGGGAATGCGAAATAATTAATCAAAGTGAAGAAAAGAAAAACAAGATACCTCATAAGTCGGTTCCTCTTGCTGCTGGACACCAAATACGTCTCCGTACAATGGACGTCCATACTGATCAAGCACGTAAATCATATAAGGATTAAGGCTCTCTTCTCACATTAATGCCTAGCCAAAAACTGAGAAATAAAACAAAATGCTTACTTCATCAACAGGAGGTTTTCCCCAACCACCAGGATGATAACCAAAACTAGCACCCGGAGGAATTGGGGCATTCAAACCAGGGATTTTCAGGTGAGGATATGATGGTGGAGGACCATACCTCTGCAACAGAAACACATATAATAAGAAACCGACTAACCAAGAACCAGGAAGAATGACGAGCAAACAGTTTCCTTAACCAATGCACCTGGTGCATAGACTTGGTAGTTTATTTATTCGTAAATGATATTCTAATGCGATTTCGGTGTGTAGTACAATTGAAATTTCGGTGCACTTCAATAATTTTCCATAGCTGGTGGGTAAGAAAGGAGGTTTAACGAGGTGATGAAGATAGAAGGAAGCTTAGTGCCGTGAAATATGATGAAGCCAACGGGCAGAGGGAGGAGTGGAGGACTGATATTTGAAGAACAGACGGAGTATTTATAATGAGGGTAAATCTGAAAAGTTACTATCTTAATTAAATCTCAGATAATGCAGCTACTTCGTATTTTGAGGTCACATATGTCATCAAGTTATGATATTCTGTACTTCCTTATGCTTAAGGTAAAATGTAATCGAAAAATCAATGGACATATCAATAAGTTACCTGCATATTTATGAGCCATGGAGGAGGAGTCCCCTCTGACATGCCAAGAGCTTCCTTGATATCCTTGGATAGGGTACCTGGCTTCATCTCTCTCAGTTTTACCTACGCAAAAGAAAGAAAAAAATTTGAAAAGTAAACATGTTATCTCTGGGAGATCATCCAATCTAACATTCCACGGAGCATGTACTTCATCGTGTTGCTCTTACACAGAAGTGACTACTGACAAGAGGTTTATCAGATTAGATAGGGAATCCTTCTTTTGTTATGATGAGAGATCTACTCAAGTAACCGAAAAAATACGAGATTTACCCGATTACCCTACTCGAAGTCAAAGATCAAAAACTCGAGGAACAGACAGGGAAACAGAAGATTATCCCAGAAATCACAAGCCAGATAAGATTTCAAGTAACCAAGCCATGAACATATTTTCAGCCGCCTCGGCCCCCACCCTTTTGTGAAGATAAGTAACACCATAAATACCTTTCTGTCACGCAACAGATCAATACTCACATTCTAACCCTCCCCCCAAAATACAAAGACCAACAATAGCAGGGCCTATTCTTAAGAATAAAATCAATAGGTTTGATACTCAACATTCAGGAAAGGCAAGAAAACATGATAACCGATATGAAATGCTGGTGCATCAGAGAAATCCATGTTAGATTGGAATGATGTAGGAAATACATTAGTTATTTACTGTTAATTGGGCTGCAAGCCAATAGTGCCTCACCTATAACGGTGATTAAGAGCCAGTCAATGACAATGGCGATTGTCACAGATTACCCAGGTTTTAGGACTACAATGAAAATCCAATTACAAGCACACAAGTCATACCTCAAATTCTTTTCCTTCGTAATACATGTCACCATAGCTTGTCAGCTTTGGCTTTGTCTGATACTTAAAAAATGCATCATGCAGAACCTGTAACGTGCAATTAAAGTCAATATTAGCAAAGCAACAACAGAGGCCACCTGAGAAGAAATAACAATTAACTACTACTACTACTACTAAAAGCACTTAAAAGATAACAAACCTGATAATCAATATCCATCTTTCCCATCTTTGGCTGCATGCGTTCACGTTGTTTCTGTTTTAACTTCTTGCTATCCTCCTTTTCAATATATGCCTGCCAGCAGAACAATAATATGATGAACATCACTAATTTGCACAGGCAAATATTTTTGAGAAACATTTCTCATATATATAGAGTTCACATGATAAGAAGCTTGTGCAACCAAAAAAAATCAGCAAAACTTGTACGTTTGAAAAAGGTGCAAAATCCAATAATTATATTCTTATGGGTAAGAACTGGGTCTAATTACATGCCTACTAACGAAGCCCAAGCTCAACAGCATAATGTTATAAAATTCAAACAAATTTCTATGGTATTAATTGTAGAATCGGTAGAGATCGAAAATCACGGTAGTGTAGTATGACATAGTGGCCACTGGCCAGGACAAAAATGCAATTTATTGTGGCTTGACATTTTTCCAGCCTACTATTGTAAGTCATTTATAGTTATATATCACCAAAATTGGTCGGGAAAATAGCTAAGACCATGACCATTAAGTCCCCTTCGATTGCTTTTAAAGGTTAAGTAACAGAGAATATAAGTCTGGAACATGTAAAACCTATACATATTGGCCAATAAATGTGTGTGTTGGTTAATATTCAATATCATAGTTGTGCCGACATGCAAACAAAATGAAGTGGCAAAGTAACAAAGCTTCGTCAAATTGTTGACCCTAGCAAAAAAGAGGGCTACAGAAGTTAAAATGTGACGTTAATTGATGCCACAATTTTACAGCAGAGAGATCATGATGGGAATTACTTTTAGACAGGTTAAAACAGAAATGTGATGCAAGCTGCTCCAAGAGATGCAAAGATCTAATCACCATTTCTAATATCCCATGCTATAAACTGAAATACCCAGATTAAAATGAATTGTTAATGACTTGCCTGTCTGATTTTTTCAATGCCTGTTGCGGCAATAAAATCAGGAAGCTGAAAGGGTTGTTTTTCAATACCTCGTTTCCCCTGCAAAAAGCATGCCATGAGCTGATAAGTAACGTATTCAAATCAAATATGCACAAAGAACTAATTCCTACCCAAACAATAATCCAAAGGTAATATACCTTTGAGAATTTGATATAAACATGAACATATTCAAGACAGCCAAAATTAGACAGCAGGGCTAACTACTAAAGCGACTACTAACAAAGGGAAGGTATGCACCCCATGACAATAAACCCCAATTTCCAAAGTAAACGTAGACACATAAGAGCATACTACAACGGTAACCAAACAAATTCCACATCATTGCCTACGCCAACAGACGCATTCTTTAGTACTTAGACATTTCTCTTAGCCACCATGTCACATGTTCGAAATGACACACGATCGACATGGCACACGATACGTGTGTGTCACGTATATCAGACACGACAACAGCACTTGACCGAAATTTTGATACAAATATTCCAAGATTAATTAAAAAAATGAAAAAGAAAACAGCAAAACTGTGTGCTAAAACACTTTGAACATCTTCAAAGAGGAGAAAAACTTGTAAAAGGAAAGGGCCCAATTATAAAGTGGATAATATGATACGTAAATGTGGCTCCAAACCTAATAGAAAATATGAATGATAGGTTGGATTTTGTTTCATTATATAAGATGTGTCGTGTCCGCGTCAGCGTTGCTGGTCAAAACACTTGTTTGACCATGACTTCGTATCGCGTAAATTTTAAAATGGAGTGCCAGACACTCGACCTCCGTATTTAACACGAGTCAGCGAGTTTAAGTAACAGGGCACATTAAAGGTTAACCACTCAAGGGTATCTTTGGTAGACACCTACCCATTTGGCTTCCATGATGGCCACAACAGCTACCCTGCAAGAACCATGTATATCCAAATAAGATAAACCTCATCGACAGACACTGAACACCACCCTCTTCCCCAAGTCTTAAGAGCCCAAGTGATCCATGGGTATCTACATCATACACGCTTTTACATGTAATGCCAACTAATCAACTGATTTAACTAACCTGCAGGTATTTTCGCTTCTGACACCAGTGCCTAGGAACAGGAACTGTATTCCGGTAAGACTTCAGAAACACCAGAAGCTTAGGGTCTGATGCGGTTGCATCCCAGATCT
>JAUEKU010187132.1:0-18145 GCA_032274805.1 Gypsophila paniculata | reverse complement strand
AAACTCGACGATAGAGATTATTCTCTTGAAAATTATCGTTGAATTCAGGAATTTGAAAAATTTGATGATCGTGTAATTTTTCGGAGATTATTCGCCACCATCGGAGTAATTTTTCGGTTCGAATTTTGCGATTTAGGATTAATTTTATGATTATTGAGGTTAATACGAGGATTATTACGGCGGTAATTATCTGCCGTAAATTCATTATCACCACACGGTACGTTATTATTACCGTGTGGTGGTCGTGGTAATTAGTGCGGTGGTGACGGGTGGTGCTTGACGATAAAATTTTTAATTTTGTTTTGATTTAATGATTTTATTTGTTTTGTTAAGGGGTCGTAGTGTTTTTTTTGGTGTTAATTGGGGAAATGTGTGTGTTTTATTAGTGAGGGGAATAGTCAAAATAAAAATGTTGATGCATGACTACTTATATGAGAGATTTTTTTTCACATTAGAAATAAAAATAAAATGAAATAAAATAGAATAAAATAGTTTTGACTTATTGTGTATGTTTTATTTGACGTCTTGATGTTTTCCGATATAATATTGTTGTTAAATTAAAATATTATTCGCTTTTTAAGTTTTTGTACGTAAGACTTAATGGGCGAGATAGATGAGAACGTGAAACTTTGAATGTTACAGAGAAATTGTATCGTTTAATGATCAGCATCGCAACACCTTCTATGTTCTTACTAGACTCTGATAGTCAAATAATGTTAGCACGTTCGGTTTTAAACAAAATTTCACTTTGTATTTCACATGGAATAAATTTCATATGTAATTTGGTAAGAGATCTATCTATTATTGTCATAAAAGACGGATTTCAGTCAGTTGCAAAAATTGTAAATCATTTTTTAATCTAATTGTTAAATAATGATGGTGAAGATGTAGGTGGAGACAATAATCTTCTTCTTTATTAGTCTCTTTATTACCTTGTTTATCTATTTTTGAAAGTTGTATCATCACATTCTCTTTATAGTAGAGTATTATTTTAGGAAAAATTAATCAATTATAGCCTTATAAAATACCTAATTTTTAAATTACAGCCTTTTAAATTTTTTTCAATAAATAACAGTCAAAAACAAGTCTCCGTTCACAAATTGCAGCCAAATCGAAGCTCCGGCCTATTTAAGTCATTAAAATTCACTAAAATTCAAAATTTCCCTCTAAATTCCTAGAATTTGAACGAAAACACCCGTATTGTCTTCTTTCTTATTTTATAGTAACAACTTTTATCTTTTCTTCATGGTGAAATCACCATTGAAATTCTTTCTTTTTCCTCCAAATTTTTACTTTTCTTTTAATCTTGTCCAAATTAATTCAAAATTTTTTTGAAATACTCAATCGCTTCTCTTTCTCTCCATATTCATACTTCGTTTATACGTTGAATCAATTTGATTCTTCAATTTTGGGTCTATTGTGGGAGGTGCTTATATCATAGACAACAATTTTGAGCAATAAATATAGAATTTTAAATCGATCGTGCACCAATTTTAACTGTAAAATTACCACATACCTCTACAAGGTTGAATTTCTTAACAAATTACTCTAAAATAAAAACAATTTCAAACCATAACAATGCAAGTGTTGTACTCATAATATAACAAACATTACAAAACCTAAATTAGGGTTTAGAAATTTATGAAAAAAGGAGGAAATTGGGAGATAAGGGGAAATGAAGCATTGATGGAGAGCGAGCCTGGCGTATGTGATGGAGTCAATGCAGTTGAGAAGGAATGATGAAGATGAATTGAACTCGGGGATAAAGTTGGAGAAAATGAATGAGAGAGTAATAAAAAATGAGTGAAATTAAAATGTTAATTTGCAAAACAGAGATTAGAGAGTGGGGAATGTAAGAAAGAAAAACATCTGTTCATTTAATGAGGGCAAAACGGTCATTTCATGTCCAAATACATCGGAAACACGCATTGGCTGCAATATGTGAACCTTATTTTGGCTGTAATTTATTAAAAAAAAATTAAAAGGCTGTAATTTGAAAATTGAGTGTTTTATAAGGCTGTAATTGATAATTTTTCCTAATAATAATAATAATAATAATAATAATTAATATAAGATTATGAAAAATAAGTTGATAACTGAATGAAGCTGAACTGATCTGAACTGAACTGAACTGAATGGTGCTAAACTGAACTGAAATTAAGTCCAAAAGAACAGAGCCTAAACCAAAACTTTAAAATTATATAAAGGCTAATTCACATATTTAAGGGAATGACAAAATTCCTTCCAATCCATCAATCACCCCAAATTCACTTCCCTCACTGCAAAACCATCCCACCGGTACCACAGCTGGTGAGGGCTATAGATTTTGACGGGAATGGACAGGAATCAGAACTCAAAAACGAACTAGCGTAAGAAACTTCTCAATGGATATGAAACCCGCCAATGCTGAGGATAGAGCCCAAATCATTGAAGTAGCATATATAACTAAAACTGTGCTTTTACTGATCGCGAGACTACAGCTGGTGAGGGCTATAGATTTTGACGGTAATGGACAGGAATCAGAACTCAAAAGCGAACTAGCCTAAGAAACTTCAAAACGGATATGAATCCCGCCGATGCTCGAGGATAGAGCCCAAATCATTGAAGTAGCATACATAACTAAAACTGTGCTTTTACTGATCACGAGACAACCGCAGAAAATTCTTGTAATGAATAGACTAGTTAGGGAGAGAGGACATAATCACATAATTGAGAGTCGGTGACAATAGAACACAAATTTACACATGCAAACAACCCTGAATTCAACTTATCAGGCTTCAAGTTCGACATTAAATGACAGATATTCATGTTATACGTACATAGGACTTTAAAATCACCCAATTGATGATGTCTTGGCTGCCAAATGAGTAAGTGCTCGACGGTGGTACAAGGCACGCAGTTTCTTGTATTTCTGGACAAATGCTCCGAGCTCAATTTCTTTATCTAGGAACTGGCCGTGCAGAGCCTCCGAGTCTTCATCTGCTTTGTTCATTGCTTCTGCAGAATGCCAATATAAGTTTGATTTCAGCAATAGCGCGATAAACAGAGTAACAAACAATAGCACACCAATATACCCAATGCCTAAAAAACTTCCACCTATGGCAACCTAAGGGGGGTTGTCCAACGTACGCAACATTTCCCTTGAACTGAAAATACAGGAGGCTATGTCTAAATTAGTCAAACGAACAAGTAGACAAAGGCTTTCATAGTTTCATCCATATAAGACTCTAAGGATGAAAGCCTTGGCGTCCGACACTCCACATTGAAATGATGTGAAAAGATGACATGACACTTCGACACTTCATTATAGGCCAAAAACATAACTTTCTCAACATGTAGCGTATCAAGCACTTTGACACCTTGTTGCGCCTACGACACATGTAGCCAAGTTGAGCAACACAATATAAGAGCATTTCGCCACAGTTTTCAAAACCTCACTGAAACTACACTTGAATCACTCTCTTTATCCAACTACAGTTGATTGTTTGACAAGTGTACAATTCTCCTGTTCAGAAAACTGGGGAACGCACAAGGAGACGCAGATTGACAAATGAAACTAAACCAGCAATTTTTTAACATTGTGATTGTCGAGCTGACTATAGAGATCCTGAGAATATATCTTCCAACAGTCAAATCAACAACTTTAAGAGCTCAAACAAGAAACAGTAATCACACATCAGGTTTCAAGTCATTGATTGGTTGACCATCAAATAAATCAAAAGTTGAAGTTTTAGGAGATAGGAAGTATGTAGATAACTAAACATCCATTTCACTAACATACACACGAGAAGTTAAACTCTGAATTTCTATTTCTTCATGGCAATTTTTACTATGTTAACCAGATATATTTTGGGAAATTTTCTTAATTATTTAAAGGTTTATCGAATAATAGCTGGACAGTATATGTTAGCTGAACCAAAATCAGTATGGGAGTAAAGTCTCACTGAACCCTTGTAATAGTTGGAAAAATCAAATTTTAAAGTGAAGCAAGCAAGCATGATGAGCACCAAAACATTCTGAAAAGTCCAGCACTGCAAGCAGTTGGTAAAGCTTAGTATTCAAAAGCACTCAATTGAAGTGCTGTCTTTAAAACTTGAAAGTAGTCGTAATAGCACAGTAATCATGGTGCTCAATTACCTTGCAACTTGTCCAGAAGTGACGCCGGAGAATAGCATTTCATAATCTCATCCTTTTGTCTCTCTAAGTTGTTCAATTTATCTTGTGCATCGGCTAACTCACTCGTACGAATGATCCTGCACTAGACAATGCCAAAAACACAAGGACGTGTTACAACAATTTCATCCAAGCCTCCATTGTCCAAACACCAATGACATGAGACCACCTTCACTAAGCAGACATTTCATGCTAACCTGATTTCTCAGCTCAGTTATCTGTGGTTCCTTCTCCAAATTCTCTCCTGCCAATAAAAAAAAATACAAATAAGAGCTGGCTCACCGTTTATTGGACTTATGGCAAAGAAAATTAAATTGAGAACTCACTTGCAAGTTGAAGAGTTGCCTTTTGTAGTTCGTCTCTAACCTAACCATAAAAAACGTTAAGACTGTACTTAGATGCGAAAGATATTCGTCCTGATAGTTCCAATTCATTCCGACAGGAATAAAAACATTTATGATACATTGGTGTATCGAAAGATCAACAAGTATAAGCCCATGAAATACCACCACTCTGTTCAATAAAAATAAGAATCTATAAAGCCCATTCTCCTGTGAAACTTTTTCTAGCAATGACCAACCGATTTTATCAGCCATTTTGCTTTGGTTGTAGAAAGGAAACTGGCAGTATTTTAGGATATATAATGAACAGATAATGAAAGGTGGCAGAATCAAAATAGCAGATTACCAAAGCAGCTGAAAGTTTGTCTGTGAAGGGAGCCTCCCGCCATTCCTAAAGATTGTACACACTTTTCAAAATTCTCCTCACATATTTTGAAAAGTGTATAATCAATACTATGGAAGGAGTTAGCAACTTATAAAGAGGTCATCCCAATTTTTTTATAATTCACAGGTTTATGGGTACAAATCCTTAGAAATTTTTTGTTTCAAAGAATAGAATCAGAAGTGTAAACGTGGATGAAACGACATGATTCAGAAAACTCACATTGTTTTGCATCTTCACTTGATCAAGAGAGAGTAAGAATTGGTTGTAGGCCTCCTTGTCTGTCAAAAGCTTTCTTAACTCGTCAACACTGCAAGATTTGACAAAACAGTAATGTTTAGGTAGAGACCAAAATAGATCATTGATTTAAAATGGATACGGCAGCTTCGCATCAAAATTTCAACCATCAAAAATATGAAATTCCTGTCCCTTCCCTCTAATATAATTTCAGCTTGTATATACGGATATGACTGTTTACCTCTTACCGTCCAAATATCCAACGGCCCTAAATTAAAGGATAGGTTATGGCTGATGAGAATAGAATTTATTTAAGGTAGGGTAAGAATTAAAGTGAAACTATTATGTAGTAGTTCATATAAGCGAAACTTAAATCATTTGTAGAATTCTAGTCATAATTTTTCAAATTTTTATGAATTAAAAGGATGAAAATATCTAATGAATGTCAATTTCACCCAGTTTACCGCAAGGATAAGGATATGAATGGATGGAAAATAAATACTCGGATAAGGGTAGGATATAGACGATAAATTATAACTGGATAAAATTATGGGCATGACTTCATCACAGCATTATCACAGTCATCCCTACTTGCAAACAATTTCTTACAATATAAAGTCGGCCAAAATTTTGTCCAAAGAAATGACGATGAAACACAAATCAGAACTTGACACATCACATGCGAAAGAAGATGGCACACACTTTGACCTTAATTTCCATGTTTTCTTCAATCTGATGATAACTTTAACACAAATGCTCATATAAGACCGTCGTACGCGTATGACGGCCTCTTTGTGACAAAAAGTGACCACTTTAAGACTTAAGGTGCCTACTTTAAGGCTTAAGTTGACCATTTTTAGAGGTTTTAAAGTGGTCACCTTAAGCCTTAAAGTGGTTACTTTCTGTCTTAAAGAGGTCATCGTATGCGCACGACCGCCGCACACAAGACTTACTCCTGCACATCCAATTATCTATAGAAATGGTTGAACTAGGACACTGTAGAAAAAACATGTTTCTAGCCATTTCCTAGCTGTACTAGCATTCCAAAATCCCAATTTCTAGACACGGCTCAGCTAGAGCCTACTGAATTCTAAATAGCAAAATGACAAGCCAATTAGAATTTTTGTACAAATCAGACAGGGCATCTAATTACTCATACGGTGAACTTCTATATCAAACATGAAATATAACATTAGCTTTGAGCTAATTCCTTTTAATTCAGATGAAACAATAGTACTTGCATTCTTAATTTGAAAACGGGCCCCCAGGTACGAGGCGCTAATCAAAATCCCTTGAGGCACACAGTGTGCATAGTAGTGAAGTTCATTAGCGGTGCCCAAGGCGTGTAAGCTAGTGCCTCAGAGGCCTGCCTTAAGAGCGCTTTTCTAAACTAAGGTTCATCGTCGAAACAACTCAAGTAGCAGAGTAGCAACAAAGCTCTACAGCAGTGAGACAACGAAAAATTTGAGGACCAAAAGTCATGCAAACATGGTCAAAAGGCGTCATGTTAGTTGGTAACAGTTCAACTAGTAATTTTGAGGGTGAAAGTTAAGCCGTCTAGCATAAGAAGGCACCCACAAGAGGACAAAATATACTAGCCAATTAGCATAAGAAGTAAAGGGTTTTCTGTCAGACCCTACCTTTTATATACCACATTTTGCGAAGTACTACCTTAAATTTTTTCTTGTTTTTGGCAAACTCCTACCTTACATTTCCAAAACTTGGCCAGACACTACCAAATAGCAACTTCCGTTAACTTTTGGACGTTGACCGTCATTGACTAAAGGAAAACTCATCCCTCCTATCGAATTTTACAATTGAACCCTTGTAAAACCTCACTTCACTCTTCCAAATCTCCCATTTCAATCCCTATTTTTTTTCAAATTTCTACATCATCATTGTCTTCTAGCTACTTCCAATTTCCTTGACTTTAAATTGGGCTGTTTAATTGTGCGCATGCTTTTAGTTCTTGCAAAGGCACTGCTTAATCAGTTAGATGCACCGGCTACTCACTGCCCTACTAACCATCTCGTCCCATAACCGACGAAATACAGCATTTCGATGCACCAGCTACTCACATGCTCTTTGAATGGCTTGGCAAGTAGTACAATTCAACATCGAATTCCCTGTCAAATTCCATACACAATCCCCCAAACCCAAAAACAAAAATAGCATAAAAGTTTCATCAATTTCCAATCTTAGCAATCCAAAATTTCAAACCACACAAACCGATTTTAGAATTTCAAGTGAAAAATTTGGTAGAGATAAGAAACAAAATTTAGGATGGAAATGAGAGAAATAAGAATAAGTAAATTAAGATTTGAGTGAATAAAAAAGCAAGGAAACATGAACGGTAGGAAGAAAAGGAGGGAAATTGATTTTGAGAATTGGGGGAATTGAGTTTCAATGATGGTCAACGTCCAAAAATTGACGGAAATAGCTATTTGGTAGTGTTTGGCCAATTTTTGAAAACGTAAGGTAGGAGTTGCCAAAAAAAATGTAAGGTAGTGCTTCGTAAAATGGGGTATATAAAAGGTAGGGTCAGACAAAAAACCCATAAGTAAATTGAATTTATGTTTAGTGTTACAGCACTACTATCCAGGCAACAGCCTTCAGCATATGACTACAGCGGACTGCAGATATATAGGTATGAAGATCAGTACTACTTCGAGTACTACCTCTAGTACTATATAAACAATAAAGTAGTCTTTGACATAAGTTCTTGTTTTCATAAATGCTACGGAACAAGTTTCACGATGTCTGCAAGTGACAGTATATAAATAACAATTAGTGAGCAAATAATAGTAGAATTCTATTTATTGCAGTTCAATTCTAGTTATATTGCAGCTCACTCTAGTGTTCTATAGTAAAGTGCGACAGTAAACAGAAAATTATTGTGAGCTCTATCTTTTTGGGAATTCAGAATCACATATATAGCCCTATCAGCCTCTACTGAGTTTAAGATACTGCAAGGAATTAAAAGCCAGCATACATTTGACTAGTTTCCTTGTTTAGCCGAGTGAAAATCGTCAATAGGGTTCTTATTAGTGGAGCGTAAACACAGTCAATGTAGCTAAAACGAAATTGTCATTAGCTAGCAGAAGTCCGTGGCTAACCTCTTGTCCTTTAGAGCAGAAATTATTCCAGCAGCTTCAGCAGGTGACACATGTGAAGCAGACTCGGATCTTTCATATGGCCTTAAAGGATTGTAGCTGCCCGATGCACTGCCTGCAGCGGAAGAGGGTCGTGAAGAACTAGGGGAGTTGACTACAGATGGAGGATACCATGACTGTGCAGTTGCATCTTGTGGACGAGGCTGCGATTCTTGGTCCTGAGATCCCCTGCAAGAAGCATTCCAAAATTTAATACAAACAACATCGAAGTAAGTGTATAATGGAGTATGATTTATGACAATTTTCAGCACGTCCATTGTTAGTTTACGATAAAAATGCTGACCTAGGCGCTCACTCAACAGAAGATGCCATCATAGAAACAAAGACAACTGGGCTACACAGCTACACCGCTGAGTACAAACAATGGCAAATGACCTCAGAAACAATGTAGTTACACCATACTGTGCACGCTATAGTTATCTAATGCGAAAGAGCTATATAAAATACAGCAAATAAAAAGCAATCCATGAAAAAAAAAAATAAATAAAATAATCTAGGATTCCAATAAAATCCCTATTTCCCAATATGTTGTTCATGAGCTTCATTAAGATACACAAGCAACACCAGGTGACTGATTCTTAAAAGAAAATTTGTCGTAAATAATCCCAACATTGAGACATCTTCCATTTTACCCCAACTCACCACGTGCCCAAATTTAATTTCTCCTAATTATGCACTTGAATCAGAAAAAATAAGTACTTTTTTTCTTCACTCTCTTCTACTGAACTCATTTAAAGAGTAGTGTTTTCTTAGTCAACTACTCAACACATTGACGTTTTCTTCAATTTTGATACTTTCATCTCCGTGGCAAATATCTTTTGAATTACTTCAACGATTAAAATAGAAACTAAGGAGTATAAAATTGAGATTATTTTGGGAAGATGACAAGCTGGATTAAAAAGGGAAGACACCCTTTCCTCAGAAAATAAAAATGGAACACACCCCAAAGTTGGAATTATTGAGTATAATTTCCCAATTCTTTTATTTCGTAAAATTTAGTTCAAATAAACACTAATCATATATACATGATAGTCCGTAATACAAAGAGGCACGTAACTAGCTGTCCGGATTTCAATTGGACAAGTGATGGGGGTCTGCTCAAGTGCTCAATATAAGACACCCAAAATAATCAAAATCATCGGAACTAGAACAACTATCTAACATAAACCGCCAAGCACTTCAATTATCATACCAAACACTATCTCGCTATTACACTTATACCAAAAGGTATATTCAATAGCTACGGTAACAACAATCGTTGGGCTTGTCCTTGTCCCACAATTCCAACCCTTAGCCTGTCAAACCAATCAAAATCTTCATCGCGAAGCACAAAACACAAACCTACCACGTGAAGCAACCGACGATCACTCATACAACAATCAAATAATAATCTTATGAGGTGCTACGATTAGTCCTCGAACAAAACCATTATAAGACTGTCTAAAGATCGAAACATTTTACTATCCAAGCTACATAGGACCTCACTTATTCAACCAAATCGCTCAAATTTCTTCAATAAACAAAAACGATAATACAACGACACGTATACGACATTCATTCAAATATGGCGACGAATTTTAAATGCAATAACAATTTTCATCAACAAATCAAACTCCAATCGAATTTTCTATTTCAATCAACCTTTGTTTTCCTAATTGATTGCACTCGAGCTAGGTATACAAATCCACAAATGCTAAAATAAGACCGTCGTACGCATACGACCGGCTAATTGTGAGTCAATAGTGACCACTTTAATGCTTGTTGTCACTAATTTAACGTTTATTGTGACCAAATCACAATAAATATTAATCAATAAGTCTCACTTAATACGGATTATCCGTCTTAACAATAAAACGGGTCAAGTATTATCCAATACAAATCTTCTATTTTTTCCTATACATTTTGTTTTTGTTTTATTCACACTAATTGCCCGTCTAAAAACTTACAACGGATATACCCGTCTTAAATAAGAATCAGTGAATATTAAAATAACCCCGTAACACTCACAAGTAGGCCGTTCGTACGCGTACGACCGTTGCACACGAGAATTACTCATACAAATCATGGCATATACCCCTAATTACAGAAATAAAATTAAACAACAAAGAAGTAAAGGAAATTGTACCAGAATCTAAACATGGAGGATGATTTGAATTGAATTGAATTGAATTGGATGAATTTGGATCAAATTATTTTGGAAGGGTGGGTTGATTCAAAGATGATGAATTAATTACGCGTGTATGCTGAAGTACAAGTTTTTCTTCTTTTCCTTCTTTCTTAAGTCTAGTCGAATTATTATATATCTTGGTTTATTACGTTATAGATTTAAACCTCCGTGCATCGCACGGGTGATAATATTAATAAGGATACAAATAGTTAAAAAAAATTAAAGAATATTTTCATTGAAATCTTTGTATTTTTCGCTTTTCTAATTAGTACCCATTATTTTTCAGAAACACCACTTATACACGTGAACTTTAATGTTGAGTTTTATTCATGCCCAAACGCTATACTCTGGGCAGTTTTACTCTATTAAATAATGATATTGCGATCAATTAGTCTCAAATTGACTTCATAATCGCTATTAGAATCTAAACACTTTGAAAATATTATTTTTTTCATTATACAATAATTACATATTTTGACCAAAAAAATTATGAAAAATCAATTTTTTAAAAGGTGGATAAATTTTAAATGTAATGATTAATGTGAAAGAGGGTTAATTTGAGCTAATTAATCACCCTATCGTCAATTAACGGAGTCAAAATTCATCGGAGTATTACGTAATAAACCAAGATATTTAATAATTGGACTAGACTTAAGAATTACCACTAAAATTCAGGGTAGGGTGTTCATTATTCAGTCCGGACCGAAAAGATGGACCAGACCGGACCGGACCGTAATCTAGAGGACCAGAACCGAAATTTACAAATTTGGTCCAGTCTTTGGTCCAAACTTTTTGAGGATTCCGCTTCCGGTCCATTCCGTTCCGGATCGGATCGGACCGAAAAGACCGGAATTAGTTGTTAAAATTTCCTTTTTATTAGATTAAATTTTATGTAGTATAAGATTTTTCAAAAATGTTATTTAGATATGTTTAATTTGTCATTATTACATTTTTTAATACATATTTCTTTACATTTATATTTGTAACATTAATAATTTTCTATACAAATTAATGTAAGTAGGCGAGTACAAACTAATTCCGGTCCAACAGGTCCGGTCCGATCTTCGGACTGGAATGTTTGAAACCGGTCTGGTCTTCGGTCCATTGATCGATTTTGGCGATTATTCCAGTTCCGGTCCAATCCGATTCCGATCCGGTTTTAGATCGGTGAACACTCCTGGTTCAGGGGCACAAGTGGTATTTCTAAAAAACGAAGGGTACAAGTGAAAAAAGCCAAAAATACAGGGATACAAATGAGAATTTCCCAAAAATTAATAACAAATCAAGAATCATTTATTTAAACTATTTTAACTCTAAACAAAATATGCTTTATTAATATTTTATTATTCAAATTATCCCAAACGATACTTTACTATATTATAATTTTTTTTATAATTTGTATATATCTCGAATTATACTATCAAAGTGTTGTTATATATTCCACATCTCTAACATATTGACATATTGTAATCTTAAATTATAATTGATCTTTGCTTAAATTAAAAATTCGTTATCGCTATCTTAGCTTGTTAAATTTGACATTATCTTCTTAAATTTTGTGCGATAAAACTCTTTTTAATTCTTACTTAGCCTATTTCATATAAAACTCGTTTAGTTAAAGAACTTTCACATTTCACTTTTGGCTAAACAAATTCAATCTTATATTATATTCTATATGAACAAATTTGTGGATCTAAAACGTCTCAATTATACTTACTAATTAAACTAATACATTTATCTTAGGTCACATATTTTTCCTTTACCCATGTTATTGTTTATCGGACTTATCCGCATTATCGATTTGTATCAAATGCAAATGTAACAACTCCAAAGAATAAGATGGACTATTTATTTATTTGGAAAATTTAACAAGAATAAACCAACCTATTCCTCATCTTCTATAAATATACTATTCTTTCGTTTAACTCTGAATAAACCATCCTATTAAACCCATCTTCCAAAATTAAACTCATTCATTTAATGACTGGCTGCTTTAAGTTTTTTTAACCTGCAACTCTAGGTAAAGCACTATTTTTCTTCTTCTTCCTCCTTAACTTCTTCATCTTCCTCATTTAAAATCAAGGTTCTCCATTGTTATCATTTATGGCCACACTACAAACCTTTAAACATCAATCAAACCCAAAAAATCACAAATTAACTAAAAAAAATCTTAATCAATTAATAAACCCTAATTAAAGTTTCAATATTTATGCCCAAAATTAGATCTAATTAATTAAAGTTTTGATCTTTACAATCAAAATTAGGTCTAATTAATCAAAATTTCAATTTTACCCATTTTCCATCATACAAATCACCTCCTTCAATTTCTCACCTACATTCTCCTCTTTGCCCCTAAAACTGTGTAGATATACACAACAACAACAAAAATATCCAACAACAACAAAAAAATGAATTCTTCAACGTTCATTATCTAGTGATCTTGCATTTATTACAGATGAACAGTAAGTTTTTTTTATTACTTATCTATATAATACATTTTCTCTTGTTTGTAATATTTATACTTTTTAAACATTTAATTATACTTTTTAAACATTTAAACATTCACAGAGAAAAATTTCACAATCTTATAACTTCAATCAAATCGAAATATCGAGTTACGAAAATTCAAATACTAGAAAACAGGAAAGAGCAATCCGAAATCATGAGGAATCCAAAGGCGAGGACGATCAGCGACAGATGAAGTGGCATCGGCAGCACAGACGGTGGCCTCACCGAGAGGCTCGTCATTGAGGGTAGGGAGAGTGGTGGTGAGACAGCCACTAACGACGTTGAGATTGGTTGAGAGCATTGATGATTAGAAATGGCGGTTGGTTTAGTCGAATTCAAGAAATGACGTGATCGGTGACAGAGCTTTGACGTGAAAGAGAGTAAAAGAGAGAAATAAGGTGAGTGAAATAATGGAAGGAAAGAGAAAGATAAGTATTGAGGGAAATAGGTACTGAAAGAGTGAAAGTAAAGAGGCATAGGGTTTAAGAAAGAAGGTTACCGGAAGTTTAGGTAGCCTGGAAACCGTTATAATTTTGGAAGATGAGGTTAGTAGGATGGTTTATTCAGAGTTAAATGAAAGGATAGTTTATTTATAGAAGACGAGCAATAGGTTGGTTTATTCTTGTTAAATTTTCCTAAAAAAAATGGAGGTTGAAAGAGTCTATTTCTCCCAATTACAACCAAATGTTCGTTTTAAGAAAGTCGTTGCAAGTGTTATTAGAAAATGGAAGAGAGTCTCAAAATCTAAAAATGGAATTAAAATTTGCATGACAAAGAGGTCATAAATTTCACTTTCTTATGCTTTTACTTTATTTATAGTATTTCCATTAATTGATATTGTCGAATGATTTAAACAATAACGTAATTTTGTGGAACATATATATGTAAAATATATATATGGAATCTATGTATGTACAAAACTATTTTGTTTTTCAACTTACTATGTTGAATATATATATGTAGAACATAAGTATATTTGCAGTGACAGTAAATTTATATCTTTGGATGCCGAAATTTTGGAAAAGAGTTTGAGACTAGTTCATATAAAAGCAGCCTAAAGCCCAAAATTGCATTCCATTTTCCGTGTTTATTCAGACTTGGTCCTGTTTTTTTGGACTTAATTTCAAATCTATTCAATTTAGTTCGGATAAATTTCATTAACACAATTCCTTAATAAATTTACCTTAAAATAAATTTCATTAATTTCAGCAAAATTAAGTTCAAAAGAACAAGCCTGCTCGTTTCAGTTCAACTCACCTGCAATTAGACCTGTCAAATTTCGACCTGACCCGCAAACCTGACCCGACCCGTTTTTTTAGGGTCAAGACCCGACCCGCATAAGCCCCCGACCCAAAATGACCCGACGCGAAATGACCCGTTATTTTAGGGTCGAAACCTGACCCGATCCGTTAGACCCATTGGGTCAACGAAAAGTTATTAAAATTATTAAAATATTGATATTTATATATTATTTTTGAAAAAATAAGTAAACATAATCAATTATAATATTTTTAGTTACAAATATAATCAAATATTTAGTTTTATTCAATTTTATATCATTTAATAATAAAATTATTATTAAAATAATTTTATTTTTATAATTGTTTAAATATAAGTATGATAATAATGAGTGTAATAATAATACTAAAGCAGATAAAGATTAATATTTAAAAATATTTTTTTCGACTCAAAAACTGATAAAAATACTGAGGCGGTAGAAATATTTTTGACCCGTATTCTGACTCTGATTCGTGACCCGTATAACCCGACCCGTATTCTGATCCGACCCCTATAACCCGAACCCGAACCCGCCCGACCCGTTTGACAGGTCTACGTGTAAGACATCTCTCCTACGGTGAGATGTACAATTTAATTTTTGGGATAATTCACATGGTACCCTGAATTTTGCAATTTTGCCCAAAATACCCATCTTTTTTTATAAAAAGTCTTTGACCGATCAAAACTTGTGACTACGAGTCCCGAATATGACAATTCTTTTTTTAAAATCGTAGATCTTGACAAGATCTTCGATATGAAATTTTTTTTTTGACAAGATCATGACAAGATTTTCTTATAAGAACAAAATATTACTCACTCTATTCAAGTGCAAACACCCCATAACACTATTTAAGAGTTTGAAGAATTTTTGAGATTGTGTGCAATATATAAATAAGAATATAGTCATGTGTGATCTTGTCAGATTCGTCTCAATAAATACAACAAAAATATCAAAATTTTATAATTTTTTATAATGTATAACAAAAAATATAGAGGTTACAAAATGTGCATCGACATTTGGACCATGACATCATGGGATGTTTGGACTTGAATGTAGGGAGTACAATATAAATGATAATTGAGAAATTAAAGGATAAATTAGGATGCCAAGTTAAGTTGTTCCATACATCCTCTAATTGTCATATTAGTGCGGCAAGATAAACAAAATTAATAATCTCATATTTAGCTATGCTTGTTGAACTATTTTTTATTAGGCCCTCCATTCAACTCCAAACCCCCATTTCATTTTTTGGCACTATTCATTTAAGTAGAAAATTTGTGAAATTTATGTCGATTGTATATGAGAAAACATAGTCATGCGAGATCTTGTTTAATTTGTCTTGATTAATAGAATAAAAATATCAAATTTTTATAATTTTTAGTAATGTGAAATTACATATATTGTCGTTTCAAAATGTGCGTTGGTAAACGTGATAAAGTAAGGAGAGGTTTGGAGTTGAACGGAGGGAGTATATCATTTACTCCTTATTTCTCAAATTCTTTATGGTCACAGTAACTATCGTTCGACGTTTAATTAATTAATTAATTAATTAATTAAAAGAAAAAAGGAAAAGAAGGGAGAAGAAGACATGCAAAGATGCAGCCACTTCTATTGGTAGTACACAACACAAGACACTTTAAGCCCACATCACATCTTCTCTCCCATTTTCTTTATTTATTTATTTTTTTTTTTTAAATTTGTGTTCTTCATTTCAATTTCATTTTATTAATTAAAATTAGTTGATACTTGGAAAACTCATTCATTTTGTGCGTTTGTGTTACTCTTTTTAACATTCCTTCTTTATTTTATTTCATTTTATTCTAATTTTATTTTTATTTATTATTCTACCCAAAAAAACAAACATGGGTTACATTCATTAAAATCATAAAAATTTATAATGTTTATCACAAAGTTCTGACCTTTTTTTATGTTTTGGTATGAATTTCATCTCAAAGATTCAATCTTTTTCGTTTTCTCATGCATGATTTATTTATATATATTTTAATTTTATAATGTGTTGATTAATTTTCTTTATTTTCTTTCGTGCAGAAAAGTTGATGCATTGGTTTATATTGTTTTGATTGTTTGATTATCATGGATTCATCTTTTGAGGGTATGTTCATTTTCATGTTATTATTATTATTATTATTATTATTATTACTAATATTATATCTATTATTATGTTTATTATAATCATTATTCTTATTTAAGATTATAATGCTGGTTTATATCGATATTCTGTTTAATTTAATTCTTCATAATTATTACTGTATTATTATTATTATTATTATTATTATTATTATTATTATTATTACTATTATTACTATTATCAATATTATATTAATTATGTTACATCATGTTTTTATGTGTTCATCATAGTTTAGTTTGTATGAATTGAATCTAATGCTTAATTTTTTGTATCATCATTACTGAAAATCTTGTGTGATTATATATGACGGATCCAGTGGCATAGCCAAGATTTATCGTTAAGGGGGCGAGACTTTTCAGGGAACAAATTACTAACAAAATAAATTACTCTAGTAAAAAAAGGTCGAGAAATATAACTAAAAATCTCAATTTTTTCATGGTTCAACTGGGCGACCGTCTCTGCCAGCCCCCCTAAGATTCACCACAGGTCGGATCTCAAATAATGTGATTTTTACATCTGGGTTTTCATCAATTTATTGAAATTTATTGGTTAATTTCAATAAATTTATTGAAATTTATTTTTACAAATAATGTGATGTTACATTTAATGAAATTTATTGGTTAATTTCATTTTTAATAATATTTTAATTGATGGCTAATTTTTAATTTTTCAAAGATTTATGTCATATTAATAGATTCTTTTTCAACCCTTTTTCTTCATACACAAAAAAAAAAAGTCTTCCTTCTTTTTTTCCTCTTTGGTATCAACATAAGTTGCATTTTGACTGCCTTTTGATGATTATGATTGTGAACCATTTTTTGTCTAGGGTTGTTTTTTGGTCTTACCTAATTAAAGACGGTCCTAGATGACCATTTTCTTTTACACTCTGATTGCCTATTTAATATGCTTTCGTTTATTGCTGGTATTACTATTTGTGGGTGTCACCATTTTTGTATCTAGGGTTGTTTTTGGTCATACCTAATTAAAGACGGTTTTAGACGGCCGTTTTCTTCTGTAATCTGATTACCCATTTAGTATGCCTTCATTTAGTGTTGGTATTATGGTTTCAAGGTGTTTGACGGTTTTTATAAGACTTACTCTTGTAGATGTACCGTACCTACATTGTGTATCTTGAGGTCAACTAGGTTAGGTTGGTAGATAGATATTGGTGACTCTTTCTATTCGATGGTGGCTAACTACCTCCTTTGGATCTTGTGATAATATCCATGGGTTGTTGCTATTTTGCAGCTGGCACCGCTGTGGCGTGGTTTTAAATTTTAGGTCTTGTGGATCACGTCATTGCTAGTTTGGATTGTGATTTGAGTACCACACGAATGGAGGGTTCTCTTTAGTTTATCAATTGGAAGTCATTGTCGGCTTTTCAATCCTATATTCCTCTTTGAAATCTGACTATTCAACTTTCTTATGTTAGTTGACTAGTTTTACATGGTAAAGCCATTCATCGACATCGAAAGGATCTTTGTTTACTTCCATGAACGTCACTAGTGGTGTTTTGGCTTATGTCATCTATGATTCCTTTGATTTTTTTATCTTGGTGTTTGGGCTCTCTTTAAAAGAGCATCTGAACTAATATTTCTTTTGTTTCATTTTTGTTTTGTTCTATCAGGAGCGGTGCTTGACCCTATGAAATGCAGTAAATTGACTATGGAGGGGAGACGAGAAATTGTGTATGAGTTAGCAAAGTGGTCACATGGTGCTGCAGACATCCTTCAAAC
>JAUEKU010187025.1:0-18148 GCA_032274805.1 Gypsophila paniculata | reverse complement strand
TTTTAAGTTTTATTTTTTTTAATTTTTACAAAAAAAAAAAAAAAAAAAAAAAAAAAAAAAATTGACACTACACTTATAGTAATATATAGGTAAATATAAATTTCACTTATAAATCAAAGTCCACGGATTTCATTTTTCAAGAACCAAAGCCATTTAAAATTAAAACGACATATCATCCACATTATATACCAACACGATATGAAAACAGTTTGAGTCATAAATTGTCTGAAATATATGACTTGTATAAAAAAAAGGTAAAAAGGGAGGAATAACTAAGCCAACATATAAGTAAAATTTTATTATACAATGTTTATACTCGATCGGTATCTATATTATTGTACCGTAAATAATGAGAGTACGAAATTCAGACGGGTTGTAGACCATGCTTCAAAGCAGCTTCCCATACAAGATCAATACGCTGAACATCAATAGCACCAACCTCGTGATGAGTCCAACCTTCTAAGGAATGCACCACTCCTCCTGCATGGCATGCATGCACTACTCCTCTTTCCATTGTGTACTGCCATCCATTTTATCATCATCGTCGTCATCATCACCATTTTCGCACTTTCAAGTTTTCAATTGTAATGTTTTCCTTTATATTTTTTGTGAATTAATTTAATTATGTAATAAGGTAGTTCATGAGTTCATATGTATGTACAATATAATCAATACAGAATGTAAAATTGGCCACAATAATACAGAATGTAAAACTTGGCACGTGAATATTTTAATCCGTACTTGAAGTAAATGAGAGCTCATACGATTATAAGAGTAATCCGTAAAAATATATTTCTATTAATGTTATGAATAAATTCAATTATCGTGACACGATATTATTAACTACATTCAATAATGGACCACAACACAAAGGTGTACACAAGGATTTAGCTTGACTTATAAATATGATCCTACTATTTTTCCATATACGTGTCTTTAATTTAAGGAAAGTAATAACTAAAAAGAGTCCCAACATTTCATATATATTGTCGTTGTATCAACTAAATGATTTGTCTATTTTGTTGCTAGCTATAACGGGACCACATAAGACAAGAAACCAACTCAACCAAAACTTTAAGATGATGGTTGGAGTCCCAAGATCGACTTTAAATTATACTTACTCTCTAACACGCCCTCTCACACGAATGCTCTTTGGGCTTGAAGTGTGGATGCAACTACGGGCCTCCTCATACCCGGTGCTTTAATTTCGGTGCTTTAATTTTCCACTTGAAACAAAGGGATGGTGAGATTCGAACCAGTGACCTCTTGGTCATTCTGCCTCTAATACCATATCAAAAAACCAACTCAACCAAAATATTAAGGTGATCGTTGGAGTCCCAAGATCGACTTTATATTTACTCTCTAACAAGACCTATTACAAGCTCGGTGTGCCTTGCATGAAGTGGTGCTCCTCCATCGTAATCAATTATTACAATTCACGAAGTATTATTTGCAACTGTACGTTTATGCAATAATATTTTCAAATATAAATATCGTCAATCATATTTTCTTCGCTTCTTCGTTCAATTATTATTGTTTGTGAGTTATATATTTTTTTATGTAAAGGAATCTAAAACGCAGATTAATAATCGAAAATATATGAAATTGGAGGTAGATATATAGCAATTACGAAATTACCTCACAAGCACCAAGGCCTTGAACATCATTAGGCAGCTTCATGGCAGCTAAGTCGCCGTAGGTACAATCTCGTCTAAATTGCAAAATGGGTGGAACGACGAACTGATGAAAATGGGTCCCCGACGGTGCCCAACTTTGCTCCCTCGGCGTGATCCATTTACCCACTATCCATGTCTGTATTTCCGACCACTTTGTATTAAAATTTGTATTCGATTCAAATACAAATCGGATTTTATTAGAATTAGAGAGGGGAATGTATTTCATATAAATACGATAAATTATTATTATTGATTAATTCGTGTTTATAACGATTACAAGAGGACAATATATATAGTAGCCAATATAACCTAAACATAGATCTAGAATCACTTAAAGTAGGAAAGCTAATATATTATTACAATTACGATATCGTTTTATTATTACCTAATGTTATTATTTCCTAATGATGATATGTCGATATCTCGCCACATTCTAGAATATCCTAACAGATTTTATTAACAGTTTTTTTATGACATACAAACATTTTTTACTGACGAGACTGGTCGATATAATTAATGGGTTATATCGTATTCAGATGAATAAAAGCTAGAGGTTTAAACACTAATTAATATCATTACCTTGCAATTCTTGGCAGCATGGTATTTAGTTACTTGTACCAAGTATCTTCGAAAATTAACCGGAGCTTCTTCTTGAATTTTTTGAAATCTCTCTTTCGACAGAGTCAACATCTGCTTAATTAATTTTTATCACATATCTTCGAATTAAATCAATTCAACATAAATTAAACAACGATACGTCGATACATATAGTTTACACATTTTATAATTACTAACCAACTCATAGCACATCATTTCTTTTTGTTTTGAGTAATTGAGTTTATAAGGTCAAGGTTTCATAAAGATTTACGTGTGATAAATGAAGTATAATAAGACTGAAATAAATTTAGCGAAATAACGGCTAAATTATTACTCATCTAATAAGTGTAGCATCTTTTTTAACGTGTACTCAAAAGATAATACTTACCAAAACGCGTACTTGCTTACGACACAAGTAAAGAGCAATGGCACGTCCAAGCTTAGAAGTAGCACCAGTTAAAAACACCTCCTTAACATCTTTAGGTATTTGATCAAGTATTACTGCCGCGGTTAACGTGTTACCATGCACTACTCGTACTCTTAGATTTGGGTGCTTGTTCACGAACAATGTTCCTCCACCATTTAGTGCCTCATTCTGCATGCAAAAATCAAATATTTCAAGTTTTCAACCTTAATTTAGTTTGACAAAATGACGTCCGTACGTAATTACTCCGTCTCTGTCAATTATAATCTATTTTTAAATTAGATAAAAATTAATTGAGTCGGTAAAAGTTTAATATTATGCATGATGTGAAATAAAGTTTACCTTATTTAGAGCCGCGAGACTTATAACCTTTACACCCATCCTATCCGCCTGAAGTATTGCATACTCTATTTGCTTATTAATTCCTTTTGTCGCGAAAGGCAAGAAATACTACCAAAACAAAAAAAAATTGCGTTAGTTTTTCCAATAAGCGCCAAATTAATTTGTCAACTTTTTAACATGAGATGGTACGTCTGTTATTAAAATAATTTCGATCCCTGTTAATAGCTATCATGATAAAAAAAAAATCTAGATACAATAACTATTAGCTAAGACGTACAAAGGGATATACATATACCTTTTTTTTTAAGACGGAGTCTTTGCCCTAGTTACCCATTAATATACGTCAATACATATAATTTGACTTTAGAGAATGGACCGGTCCCATGTGCTAGTCTTACACAAGAAATTAACACGACAATTTTAATTTAATTTACAGAATCAGATGAAAAAAATACCTGAAAACCGAACCTAGGAACGATCCAAGTATGGTGCAACTTGCCACGAAGGTAGTAAAATCCGACCACAAAAGGTTTGGCCCAAGCCCACATAGCAAACATGACAAAGACCGTGGTTAGCCACCAGGGTAATAGGAACCACCTTATAGAGTATGGCACCGATGCAAAGGAACGAAATAGCCACGGTGTATGCATTGCCGATGTTATGTCCACTATGTGTGCTAAGAATACAAACTCTGGCACTCTCCCCCTTTTCCCTGCATTTTTCGCATTTAATTTAATTAATCGGACCTATTTGAAACCTAATTCGTATATAATGTACGTAGGACGTAAGTACTCATTATTGATAATTTGGCCTAAGATATGACCGGTCCAATAATCGACCTGTTTGACTAATCTAGATGAAATCGAAAATTTCCTATAGATGGGTAATGGGCTTGTCCTAGAAGTAGATCGAGCAGTAAATAAGGAAAACACAATATATATCTACAAAGTGTTATATTAATCACGTCCAAATATGTAAAAATGTGGTCGTCATTTTCGTAAAGTATATTACGAGTAGTAGCATTTTCAAATAATAACACAGCACATTGTATACTCAACATTTTAAATTATTGGCCAAATTTTCACGTAGCAACATACCAATACAGATTAGAGGATCCACAACCTTCGATAAGGTTTTAGGACAAAAGAAAATTGTGCAATTTGTTAAATTCTATGATTGAGTCATTACTCACTAGGTCATACTGTTCTCTACAGTATAGTAGTGGACAAGTCATGTTTAATGTGATATTAATCACAAAATGTACTCAACTAACTTTTGCAATAGTTATTGTACTCGATGAATTTAATGAAGAGTACGTACATGTAATAGAGACAATAGAAATTTATTGTAAGAAAATTAATTAAATGACCACAATGAAATTAATATAGACAAACAATAACACGTACCTGAATTTGAATTTATCTGTTTTTGAAGTTTCCAAGATTTATGATGCAGGGTATTTCCTAATAGATCGTAAATTGGCATAAATAAACAGAAATTGCAGTCTTTTTTCCAATGATGTAGGCTATAATATCTGTCGTAATATAAACAAAAAGATTGATGAGTCTCTTTAGATAAATATATTCATTTGTAGTTAAAAAGGATAAATGTATTTAATTTATTTTAAAGATTGAATGTGAGACCATAATTTTTAAAGTATTACTGTATTTACAAGGTGAAAGTGAAATATCTATTCCATGCATGGATCAGCAAATTAATAAAGATATTTATTGATGGCTAGTTGCTATATATGCTAAAGAGCGTCAATTTGAAGATGTAGACCCATTTCATGTAATATTCTAAAATGAGTTTTTTATTTATTTTTTTTTTCTCTGTCGATACTTTAGATTTGAGCACATTTAAGAAAAAAATATTACATATATTGAAATATAAAGGTAATAAAAATAAAGGACAAAAGAAAAGAACTTACGTAGGAGTATAAAGAATGTATCTAAAGAAAGGAACGACGTCAAAAATACGATGTGGAATGATTTCAACGTTGCAATGACCCATGCACCGTAGAAAATCAAATGCTAAAATGTAGACATAAACCAAGCTTATTGATGCATGTCCAATTGCTGCTACTCCTAGCAATGGAATTCCCATGATTGGCACCAATAAAATGTGTTCCAAAAATGTTGCATTCCCGGCTGCATCATTTTTTTAGGAGAGTAAAATTATTTCGTATTTATCACTAAATAAAATCGTCTGTATATTATAATTTGAAATATCGATCTAATGGATCGTTATGTATCCAGTATCCATTTATGATTATATGTATTGAATGGACCGTTATGTTTTGTTGATAGTTTTTGTGATAAATAATATAGGTCTAAGTTACTTAATAATTTTCTGTGAATATAGTTTTACTAGAGCATTTTTCAAAAAATAAATAAATAAATAAATAAAAATAATTTCATTTCTCTACTTTAAAATGTAAGTGAATTATTTTTGAAATAATATTGGACAATAATAATTATTTGGATTTTGCTAGTAACAATTATTTATTTCAAATCTCAGAAATCTACTAATATCATTTACATCGATTGGACATAGTTCGTTCTATTATATTTTGATTCAGAACTATTTTTATACATGTCTTAGCTATCTAATTATCTTGTGTTAAAATTAAAAAAAAAAAAAAGCATCGATGTTGAAACTACATAGCACCTGATAACGTATATATCTTTGTCATTTTTTGTCCTATTTTCAAGGATCCCATTTTCCAAGAACACAATCGTCAATAATTTCACCACTCAACCAAACTATAGCCCTATATGTAATGTTTTGATTGAGATGATTCATTGACACTATAAAACTGAGTGAGTATAAACTATGTAGAACAAAAAAAAAGTGATTTCAAAGGGTGAATTGGAAGGTTAATTAATTTACCTGTGAAGGGGTGAAGAACATTAGAAGAATGGTGAAATGAATGGTAAAAGTTGTAGAGATTTGGTTGAATATGAAGAAGTTTGTGCATGTAATAATACAATGGTTCTGAAACAAGCATGTGAAGGACTATTGCACCAATTAATCCTTTAGTATCCCACACATTTTCCAACTTTGTTAACCTTGGGGACATGTAACATATCGTCAATGCACCAATTATAGCTTGGAGTATCACAAAATTGTCCCTACAATAACCAAATATCAATGTAAAATAAAAATGATTAAATCCTTGTGCTATTAAATAATACAGATCGAGTACAGATCTACGATGCATGTATATGTCTAATGTGTACACACGTTGAAGATTAAAAAAATCGTAAATAATATTATTTTATTCTGTTTATAATTATCGATTAGTTATGGAGCATTGCCATTCATCACCTTTTAGCTTTAAATTATGATGTGGTAGTTGCTTCACATATATAGAGTGACCTAAGAGAAAGTATTTTTAAAGGATCACATTAGCTAGTTAGGTTAGGTAGAAGATAGATTTTAATTTGGTATGAATTCAACTTTATCAATGGATAGAATACAATTTATTACTCTTTAATTTTTTTTTAAAATTTCATAAATAAGTATAAATTGTATTTTAAGTAAAAAATTATAATTATAATTTAACTCATAAATAAAATAAAACAGACGAGGGGAAGGAAGTCGATTTGACTATTGACTTTCGATTACGAGTGGATCGAATTATGTTCTTTTGCAAATATAATGACCAACTAATTCATGCTCATTTTGAAAACAAAAAGACAAATAAATGACTGAAATAAACAAGACACGTATAATTTTCCTATATAATCTTACTGTATCAGTGTAGGAAATGACGGATATATACATAAGTTTATTAGTGTTTTAATTCAACACAAAGAGACTGTTTTCGAGACGAGGAATCACGTAATCTCGCTCTAATTAGATGGCATAAGATACATACCAATCCCATTCAAGGTCAATTTGATTAAAATCAACACCTTGGTGGTTGATTCTTCGTTTTTGGCTAAGGAAGTGCATGCTACAATATGTGTGAAAACATTGATGGATGAGACATCTTAGAGCACACAACAAAAGAAGATGAAAACACCATGTATTCATCATCGTGTACATGTCTTCCTTCCACCATACATTTGATAGATGTGCCACAAACATTACGTACATCAAATACTACAAAAGAAATATAGAAAACATCATCAATTAATTAATTTTATTGATATATAATTATTTTTTTAAAGAAATTAACTTTTATAAAGAGTAAAAAGGATACCTTATGAGATCCCAAGGGTTGCCATGGCCAATTTGCTAAGGGAGCAACCATGTTATGTTGCCTATGTTTTTTTTAATAAAGAGTCAGTCGTCGATCACCTTATAAAATAACTTGAGAATAAAATATCAAAAAAAAATAGACGATCAGATTATGAAATAACTCGAAAATAATATATATACGTAGTTCTTTTCTCTTTATATATATGCAAGTACAACTTAAAAAATTATTATAGTGCGGAACAAAAACAAATGGGAAAATAATATATTTTGTGAATCAGAGGTTTATTATAAGTTAATAACAAGGATTTCTTAAACTAGCTAGGGCAGAAGAGTAAAAGAATAAGATGAGAGATAGCTTACTTCCAAATTTCGACCTTCTTTTATAATAGAAATTAGAGGAAAAAGTAATTTAGAAAGCAATGTAAGCCTAACTTTGTGTAAATTATTAAAGAATAATGGTGTGAAAAAAACAGTTTATAAAGGTCGGAAAAAGAGCGTCGTAAGAATTAAATGCACTTGTCGTATATATCTAATTTTTTGGCGGTACAAGAGTAAAAAAATGTAATTATATAATATTATAATTATCAGTGTTATTGTTACATCATCCAGCGACAAAAAAAATAATTACATCGAGTATAGGCAACATTTGGTAGTGTACATACGTATAACGTATATATGAACTATAATTGGCAAAAAAGTGTTGTGATCATTTCGTAAATTTCCCCTTTTCTAGTAGTCTAATCAATTAGTTATATATTCAGAAATGTTCGTTGTTTAATTTATGGAAAGTAGAAATGGAGGCAATTGATCAAATGGCGGAAATAAACGAGATAGCCTCACAGTGAGATGTTCCAATTGCTTCACATGCGATAACCTACTCGTATATAATAGGTCTAAGAATATAATACTAGTAAAATTCCCTTCATTCTCACGGTTAGACGGTCTTACAAAAACATATTCGTGATCTAGCTAGTTATAATTCGTAACCCAATCCATTTTGCTACGGAGGGGCTCACAATAATTACAACAACGAATCGAAATTATTGGTGACGAATGCACACTCGAAATTAAATGAGACCGATGGACTGAATTCAAAAGAAGGACAATAAATACGTGCACGAGATTTTACCCGGCCATGCAGGAAGCTGTTTGTCATTTTGTCGATAATGTTATAACTCTTGCGCAAATTGCGGAGGAATAACATTGGTGAATTACTATTTTTTAACATAAATAAATAAATGGTTTAGTTACATTAGGAGTAAAATTAGCTTGGTCTAGGGCAACAATGAATAAGTGATGACCAAAATTCAACCAAAAAAAGGATACGTACTCGAAGAAGTACAATCCATTTAATTTTTTAACGTTTTTCTATAGCACAATAATATGGCGTCATTGGGTGGTACCGAATTTCTGTAACACACTCCTAACACCCTCTCACAAAAAGGTTATGGTCTTTGCAAATGAGAAAGAAAATAAAAAATGTTCGTGAGAGAATGATATTGCCACCGGATGACGCAATTACATTCTCCTTTTCTATATATTTTGTTGATAAAGTCAATTTAAGGAGGAGATATAATTTGAATATTTTACAGATCGAGTAAAAATTTCGAATCCTCATTCTTTTATATTGCATTTATATCGTAAAATTAAAATTGACTCGTATTACTTAATAATTAATATGATATCGAACCCTACTACAATCGCACATGTTGTCAAATTATTTTTCATAGAGTTGGAACACATCACCAAAAATATATCATGCGACCTCCTATTACCAAATCTTTCAATTGTCGCTTTCTTAAGATAAGAAAGTGGACATGCGATGTTTAGTCTAACAAAGAGAGCACAATAACTACTCCTCATGTAGTCATGTGTTTGGCTATTGGATCAACCTACCTAAGAGCTAATAAAACGACTTCGATCAATTTCCTAATTGAGAGTCTCTATATTTCATTTTGTATCATATTTTTTGTCTCACTCACTTCTCCGATTGACATTTTATCAATTCAATATGTATCTTTGACAATTATACATCAAAACAATTATGTCACAATCATATTATAATAGAACACAAAATATGACACAAAAATGGGACACATAATCTCAACGCACAAATAATAATCTCAAGATTATTAGATGTAACATGTATTCCTTAAACGCATATATATATATACGGAGGGTGGTCACCTAAGTAGTCACAATTGGCTTGCTAATCACTGCTTTTTTGGCTCAATTAACAACCTTTGTCAAAATTTTATCTCAATAATCTCTCTCAATTAAACAAAAGGTACTACTCTTTCATTCGGCTCAATTTCATTTTTTTCTAGCTTGTTCGTTTTTTAATTAGCGAGATAAGAAAATTAGATTGATCCTTAAAAGTAAGGTTAACAAATTACATCCTTGACAAGTTCTTCAGGAAAAATGGATTGGACGTACAAATATGTCCAATTGTAAGGAATAAGTTAGCAACATTATATGTCGTACGTACGTAAGCAGTGATTGAGTTGATCATCATTCATGAAAAGGAAAAAGAAATATCAATTAAACGTCTTTTAAGATAATACTTCGTAATACTTTCCTTAGGGACGTGCTAAATATTACGAACTGTTGATGACCCCAATGCTTGGTTTATTACTTCCTCTTGAGCTCACTTCTCTTTATTTTTCGGTATCCTTTCTACTCTATTACCACCCCGTCATTTATTTATCATTCTATTATGTATATAAATCTAGGGAGTTGTCATTAACATCGTTTCATATTGTTTGTATAGATAGGGAGTCGTTGGCTCGGGCATAACGGTGTTTGTTCAGGCATGGTGCATCTCCAAAAGAGGCCCATTTTTCGCGTCTGTGTTTGCTCCTCTATCTACTGTGGTTACCACTGTTGGAATGCATCATTTTACATGAGAGCTTGTACCATGGCAGGTACTTAAAATTAAGATTAAAGTTAAAAAAATTACACCGTATTACATTGCATTACTAGCTTGCTCATCCTCGCCACTGGTCGGTCTCACCATCAAAATAAGCCAGACTTCTTATACGAGTGGCGGTTATATGGTTCCATCCTTCTCTTTCAGTTAAAACTAATTCTCAGTATGATTTATCATTAAATATCGTGAAGCAATTTTACAAGCGATTAATAAACTCGGTAATCGTTTGATTGCAGCTTGTTGGGTGCAATTGGGGTGATAATAGGGTTATACATAGTGTTGTGGGGTAAAGCACGAGAGATGAAGGGCACAATTCCTATCAATGAAGAGCACCAAGTCCAAACAACGCAAGAACACATGCCTTGTGAAGAAGATTTAGAACAACCTCTATTGACATCTACTACAAATGATTCTAAAGAAAGAAACCTTATAAAACCTTGTATAAGTAGTTTACTAATTAAAATTGTTTTGGTTTGTTTCGATATTTACGACAGTACGAGGTTTTAATCATATCCACAAGTATTAAGAAAAACAAAATAGTTTTTGGTAGTCTAGCTAGTTCCGTTCGCACATTATGCAAACAAATATGAATCGGGAATTCAAGTTTCTTCCGTAAAAAACGTTGAGCAGATTTAAAATCATCATTTGATTATTTTTGTTAGATATTTTCGAATAAAGCGAATTTATATGAATATAAAATCCATGTATAAATCATTTGTGACTTCTTTTCTGTACCCAATTCGTTTGATCATTTCCAAAATCAGACTACGAAGTAAACGAAAACAACAATGTAAATAAGATGGCTGGAAGGATGAAACCGAAAAGTGTGAACAAATAAAATTACGAGGCACAACACAGTACGGCGAAACATGGAGATGTAATAACATTCCAAACACAACGAGCAGCAAAATCAAAGGTTATTGTCATGTTTTATTAATGTGTTAAGCAATAATGCAACCATGAAGAAGCCAACTTTGGTTCCCACAGAAAAATGAAGAGAAAAATTCAAACTTGCATATCGTAGAAGTCCGGGACAAGTCATGTACATTTGCTGATTATAATGGTCCAGGGAAAGTTCCGTTCTCCCTCTGTTCATTCCAGCGTTCTACCTGTAGTAGTTTGGAGCCAGGAAGAAATTATTAAATAAATAGAAAAGCATTATCGAAGTTTTTCGATGAATATAAGAATGAAGAAGATATAGTGACATTGTAATTGCAACTCGATTCTATGGTGGCACAGACATTGATTAAATGTCCACGAGAAGGAGAAAACATTATGACCAGGACACAAGAAAAAGAAGCCGAAAGGGTTTTGGATCAAAAAATTTCAAACAAATCTGCAACTTAAAATGCATTCAACATAGAAGAGATGATAGGTTTATAGACACAAATTTGATTGTGAACAACTGCGGATCAAAACCCTTGCAAATATATTGTTATCTATGACATTTTACCGTAGGATAAACATGACTTACCCATTCACCAGGGCAAAGAGCACGATAGTATTTTGCAAAACGTTCGCACTCATTGGATTCTTCGCCCTTTGCTGCTAGGCACCTGTGATTATGCCACCAAGTCCGTATTAATTACTCTAGTCGACTTGTACATAGATAGATATATTTACATAGAGAGCGCCAAGGGGAAAAAAAGGCCAAAAGCACACCTATGAAACTCAATGTATCTAGTGAAACAGTGTCTTGTTTGGTTCGTTGTAGGAAATCGAAAATCAGCTGGTGCAGTCTTAAGTTCAATCTGGAACCCAAGAAAAAGCAATTAGTAGTGTTCTGAAAATGCTGCAGAGCTTAAAAGAGCAATACGTAAGAACAGTCATGAGACTCATGACTCAGCAATCCCTCTTTGTTACTCTTTATACAGAGTATCAGTTTACCAGTTTATCATTATGCAAATACAGATCAGGAACCCCGGCAAAATAAGCAAGACGTCAAGTTTTTGTAAAATACTACCATGACTAAGTTTTTCATTCGATGCCATGGTGACTACATTTGATTGCTGCCAATGAAACCATCAACAGCGATGTCTGCTCGCACACCCACCTCACACTGACGGTTCCATAACGCAATCATTTTACAACTAAAGTTGTTCTAGTACACTTTTACCCACACACTTCTTGATATGCTCATGAGAGGACAACATTGATTTTAACAAAGTTGGGGGATTTGAGGACTTCCTCATACTCCTAAAAATGAGCTCAAATCTAATGTGCACTTTGTTTTCGGGAGTAAAGACAATCTTAAAGATCTAACATGTTTTTAGTCTTGCAAATAAACACTTGAGACTTTTGTAAGACGATAAATCCCCATTTTTCCACATTCAAATGTGCCATGATTCTCCAGCCAGATAATGACACGAGATCATAAAATCTCCTCATAGGCATCATAATCTACCAAACAATTGTCAGAGCTTAAACACTCGACTTCTGCGCCACGATAACATATCTAATCACCACGAGCTAATACTTGCCACGTTAAGATTCTACAATACAATAACCTTTCCTAACACAAGACTTTTAAGTATCTCTTCGATGGGATAAGATCAAAGGCAGCCTCTTCTCCATGAAATCAAATCTGAGTAAAACCTGGTGTCAAGTTTTCAATAACATAATTACCCTAATCTTACCCCAACAGCTAGTCGAGCTGACTGCTTGTGAGCAATGGTGGGATAAAGGACACTCAAATACTCCGTCGTCAAAAAACATTCAAGTTCATAAAAACTAAATGAGGGAAAGGAGTCTCAAGTCTCAACTGCTAAGTATCTTGGTCCTACCCTCGTGGACCAATATAGTTTGTCATCACTTCCCGCCTAAAAATTAATATGAACTTACGTCCCACCTTTCTCAAAGATCTCCCCTTCACCTAACCTTCATAATATGATCAACCAACCCGTCTTCCTACTCCTTAATCATGTGAATGACCGTCATTTTTTTTTTTTTTTGCAACAATTTGCTTTCCATGCTCGCTCATAATATGTGTCTACTACTCCTTTTAAGCTCTTTCAAGTACAAGCATTAGAGAACCCAATTAACCTTCCTACCACAATCAGTTGTCCCAAAAGACGAAACTTTCTCGTATATGAAATTCAATCAATACCCACACCTATACCACTTCAACAATAGCAAATAGCGGGATAAAGAGGTCAGATGTACCCAACTTTACTCTATATCATCAACATTGAGAGATTGTAACGAAATAAACTAAAATGAAAATCGGGTTGATCATTGCATCAAATGAATGCTAGCCCCCCCAACTGACTGGATGCACAGTACGCGCCATTGTTCAAAATTCTCCTCACATAGTTTGAGCAATGTTTCAAATTCGACGACTAGAAGTGAATATTTCACGATAACAAGAGACGCAACCAATTTAGTGAGTCATTTCGATTTAATCCATCACAATGCACATCAACAAGAACAAATCAAATGTAAAAAAAAAAAACGGTCTTTCACGATAAGATCAGTCATACTTTACGCCACGAATTCACTAATCACAAATACGGAGTATTTTTATAAAAAAGACGGTCTTTCACAATAAGACCATTTAGTATGACTTCATTGATTATTGTCAGACTTACGATTTAAATGTAAAAGACGATATTTCACAAGACTTAGGCTTCACAAAATCGAACAACATTAAAGCAACATTAATTACACAACAAATCAGAAATTAATCACACAAAATTAACCCATTAATTCACGCTAAAACCGAGTAAAATAAACAATAACATTAAAATGAAAAATTAGATAAACTATAAAAAAACTACAAATCATGGAGATTAAATTGAAAATTACCTCGTCAGACATGGTTGAATTAGATCAGAAAAAACTGATTAATTAATTTAAGTAATAGAATATAAAATTAGGAGAGGAATGATGATTTTTGTGTTTTAATTGAATTTATTTGTATTTATAATTGGGGAATTGTTTATTTGAATTATTAACAATTTTTTAGGGATTGAAATTAAGAAGGGCCTTGCAAAATTAGTGGGCTAATGATAAGGGTATTTTTGTCATTTTAATTATCGGGTTTGGTTTGGATTTGGGAATTGAGCTACGAAAATGATAATACTCACTTTTCGAGTTTCAAACCCGATAATTTTGTCTTAATCAACTATTTATCGGCTAAATTAGAGGTTGACATGAATAAAGTGGTCGTATGATATTTTACTGTCAACCGCGCAAGTTAGAATTATTAGTGGCGGAACCAAAGTATGTCATTATAGGGGGCGGAAATATTTAGGAAGAAAAGTTTAGCAGAAGTATCCATTTTTTTTTTTAGTGAAATGGTAGCTTGTATCAACTTTGATGATGCTTATCACTCCGTAATTTGCAAGTCGTAGTATGTTTTTTGTCGAATCATGTCCAAAATTGTGCATCCGCGGACCTCCCAATGTTTTAAGACCGTTGTGTTCTCCGGTCCTCTACTAAAAACCTCTAGATAAGCAAGATTAACCTCGTATCACCTGATCAAACTACTCAAGCTACACCAAAATGTACTTGTGAAGTACGGAGTAAACTTTAAGCTTAAATAAAGCACCACAATGTGTAAGGCCACTACATGATGATTATACAAGCGAACCGACAATGGGTGCACTACTCCAATTTGCAACAGGACTTCCATGTATATCACCTTAGACTATGCAATGCTGTACCTCGGGGAAAATGGTTTGTTCAAGTCGAATTACTTCCGAGCATTGCTTGGATCAGAAGCTCCACCCCAAGCCGCTTGAGCCGCGGCACCCGACACAGGAGGGCTAGGAATGACCCTGGCTGGGGGGAGGGGGCTGTTTGCATTGGTACGAGGAACCTGTCCGTCAACTGTTCCATTAGTTGTCGTATGAACATGAGCCCTTCTGTAAGAATGGTAATAAGGGTCATTGTTTTGGTACAAGGTCGGATACTGGGGATCTTGAGTTGGATAAGGACCGTCGTAAGGAGCTGTCATTGCACGGAAATAAATGACAGAAATAAATGAGTACAAGCAACGATATCCATGTAAAAGTTTGAGAAGTTTCAAAATAGATACTGTCACTGCAAAAACAATTTGTAAAAAGTTTGAGAAGTTTAAGAAACCTAACCTTCCGCTCTTTTCTCGGCTTTCAGCACTTCAGTTCGTAATGTTTCAGCCTCCTTTGACATTGCTACTAGCTTGCTCTCCATTGATTGCATACGTTCCACTAGATCAATGTTTATGTGTTTTTCATGCTCGAAGGCCGTACTAAATACAGAAATTTACAAGACTAGGAATTAGAAAGCAATATCAATGATGCCGTATATTCTTCAAGTAAAAAAAAAAAAAGGGTATCATATCAAACAGCACACTGAGAGGAGCTATGGAAAATTAGTAATGGGTATGCAATAAATGGGACGATATCAATCATCATAATCACAAACATCAAGCAAACACCGACGGAGCTAAGACTACACTTATTCATCCCTCGGTAAGGCAATGACCCACATAGAATCTAACATAACGTTGTGAGCATGCCAGCGTTTAATTTCTTAGCAACATGACATTTGCAGTAAGACAATAGCTACTAACTATACTAACTCACCGCAAACGCTGATGCTCGGCTCTCATACTGTCCAGTTCAGATATCATATCAGGAATGCTATTAATGTCCGTGCGGTACGTTTCAATCTCCTCATTGGCTTTCTGAATCTTCGACGTCAGCTCTTTTCTAGCTGAAATTAAGCTTTGTGCTTCCTTATGTGCCTGTTGCAGGTCCTTCTTCACAGCGTCCCCAGCTTTAATCCTAGACTCCATTTTCCCAATCTTTTCTAGTAGAACTCGAATTTGAATATCGCTTTCTGTATCCGTACTTCTAATGTGCGAGCTAACTCTCTTTATTTCATCCTGAGCAGCACTAAGATCCTGCCTCATAGCTCGTATAGTGGTCGCCAATCTCCTGTTTTCCATTAAAAGACGATCCATTTCAGCAACCTGAGCAGCCAACTGATCTGTTTGATCTAGAGGGTGCCGTCCAGCAGCAACGCCTCCCCCAGGTGGACCATGCCGCATCATCGCAGGCGTTGTGGAATGGCCTCTTGCACTCATTTCAAAATAATCCACCCAGAAGACAAAAAAATTTGGAGCTCACGACAACTGAGGGCCGAGGAAGCTTCTACGTGCACTGATAACACCAGAAACATAATACACAAAATCAGTATCAGATAATGTCAATATAGAAAAACATCAGAGAACACCTTCTTCAGCAAGTACTGCCGAGGCAAAATAAATTAGTGACCCGATTCAAATGAAACATGATTATAAGACATTCTCACTCGGCTAGAGGACACCAAGGTATCAAAACCAAAGCTGGCAAAATCAGTTACTTGTAAGATTAACCGTCTAATAACGAAGTGCGATAAAACAACCCATATACGAGTCATTTGAACACTCAATGAGTCAACGATCAATGTTCGAGGATGGGAGAAAGATATTCTTTTGATCCCTCAACTACTAAAAAACCCAATCGCCTACTTTAAAATCGATTGGGATCATACCTTGCCACCTTGCCACCTGAACCCATCACCCTAACCTCCTTAATCCTTCTAACTCTATCCTTGGAAATCCTAGACCACAAAGGATAGGAGAAACCCTAGTTTCATCATATCTCCGAACCTGGATATATCCGGTGATGCTGACATCGTTGGGCATCAAATTCAAACCTAACCACCTTTTAAGATCAAATTTGGAATCCGTCGAAGATGGCAGACAAAGAATATCCAGTTTCAGTACCTCGAACATTTATACCAGGTTGTAACATATCCGTTTATCTTAATCCTCGGAAAACCCCCAAGATCAAAGAGTTCAAACAAAAATCCTTCTTTAAACATCTCTCTATCCTCAATATTTCCAACAACAAGGGTATCATACTAACATTAAGGATGAAACAATAACCTACCCTTCGTAACTTCATTTTTAAGTCAAATTCGGGATGAAGCAACCAACACCTAAGTAAAAGACAGTTCGAAAAGTGCTACTCAATCTTTTATACTAGGTAATAATGTATCTTTATTACTCATGCACGCCAACCTATCCTTCATTTACAGTCAAATTTGGAATGCAGCACAACCGCCAACTGATTAAAAGACGGTTCGAAATGCATAATCCAATCATTTATACTAATTAAAAATGTATCTTTATCACTCACGCAGTCATACCCACCGACAATCTAGCCCAAAAAATAAGTTATCCACTATTAATTTCATGCATAACTTCGCTTTCAGATTCGAAACGAAGCAAAACCGCCATCTTATGTAACAGACAGGTTCAAAATGCATAATCCAATCATTTATACTAGGTAACAATGTACCTTTCGTACTCATAAACACCGACGATCTCACTCAGTAAATAGGTTAATCCACATTCTACATTCCCAATTTCCATCCTAATTTCCTAAAGTATTCCACAATTCTCCTCTCACGCTTACAATTTCCTAAAACAAATCACTCAAATTCGACGAAAACGAAACTAAAACATCAAAAAATTCCGCCTTTCCTACATTTTCAAGAGTTTCACCAATCTACCAGAAACCCTAGTTGACTACTTAATTTCAATATGCAATAATTAATCACTAGAACATAACAATTGACATAAGAACGACGATCAAACGACGAAAAAGACGATCTTGCTCAATTGAACATTCTACATTCCAAATTTCCATCCAAATTTCCTAAAATATCCCACAATTTCACTCTCACACTACAATTTCCTAGAACCATTCACTCAAATTCTACAAAATCGAAACCAAAACATCGAAAAATTCCGACTTTCCCACATTTTCACCAATCCACCACAAACCCTAATCGACTAATTGTCAGAAATCATAATTCCATTTGCAATAAACAATAAACAATCACAATTGACTTAAAAACAACGATCAAACGACGAAAAAGACGAAAACTTTAGCCCTAATTACTAATTTAACACGCAATTGAGCAAAATTCAGAAAC
>JAUEKU010186916.1:0-18178 GCA_032274805.1 Gypsophila paniculata | reverse complement strand
GAAGAGGGAGCAAGTATTGGGTTGATTACACTTTTGTATAAGACGATGAAGTTGGTGGCGATGAGATCCGATTTCCTACACTCATTTGTCCTCCGATCTTAATTGTTGCTTGTAGGGTAATTTGCTTGAGGACAAGCAGAGGTTTGTTTTGGGGGAGTTTGATATGTTCATATTATATTGACTTTTATGCCCCCGTTTAGTTACATTTAGCTCGCATTTGTATTCATTTTGCAATGTTATATGAGCTATTTTTATAGAATGTTGGTATTGTTCTTGTCTGTTATAAATTGTAGGTTTTTACTGAGTCAAATACCGAAGTGTTAAAGGGAGCACGAGTACCAATGACTAAACTCGAGTTCAAGGAGTTGAAAAGAAGATCGAAAACCAGAACTTGAAATGACAAGAACAAGACGAATAAGAAAGCACGCTGTGCTGAGGTCTGATCCAATCGGATGGTAGTGTGATCTGGTCGGATTGACCTTGATCCGGTTGGATCGTTCTACGATCTGATCGGATCGTGTTTATAGTTTGGGCCGAGTTCGCGCGAGACCCGTTTCCTATTTGCTATATATATAGACCTATTATTAGACTTTTAGAGGACGCTTTTACGTACTTTCCAATTCCTAGAATTCTCTTTAGTTCTTAGCCTTAGTTATTTAGAGATTGCACTTCAACTTTTGTTATACTTTTTGGATTTGCTCGAGTTTAATTCAATCGTTCTTCAGTTTACGGTAATTCTTATTTTAGTATTCAATCATGTTTACTTTAATTTTTTGCATTAGTTTAGTCTTAATTATGAGTAGCTAAATTCGCTGCTAGGGTTAAGGAAATTTGTGACTAAAATTTATCAATTGAATATTAGGGACGCCTTTAATTAATTGAGTATTGGTAATACTGATTTAAGATCGAAAACCTGATTAGTATAGACTTACATGTAATTGACAAGATAGACTTAATACGTAGCGAGAGCCCGTTAAGACTGTCTTAAGGTTAATATTGACTCGAGAGAGCGTATTGTTGACCTAATCAACATTCATATTTCAATTCAATTATCTTTCTTACGAACCTGTAACTTTAATATTGTCACAACGAACCTGAAGCCCTAGATTTTTCTTTTATTTGATATTCATATTATTTATATTCTTGCCTTCGTAGTTTAGAATTAAACCCAGCCTTCGTTTTGTTACTTAGGAATAATCTAATTAATTGAGCAATCTGTGATAGCATGCGTTTCTCTGTGGATTCGATACCCTATTCACCGCTGATTGCTAGTTAGTAGTATTATAGGATTATTTTGATTAAGGTGATACGACTTTAGTCTTATCAGTTAATCGGGCCGAAGAATGAAAAATAGCGACTCGAGAATGTAGTGTTTATTCTCGGTCTAAGGTTCGAAAAATGTTTTGTTTAAACAGGGTCGAAATGGCTATCGGGCCATTCGATCCGTTAAATGGCTATCAGCTCTATGAAGTCGTCATTTTGCAAGCGTTTTGAGTAGTTCGAACTTAGAAGACAGGATTTTAACTCAATATTGATACTTTCCTGTTAGTTGTACTCATTTTTGTCAAGTTTCTAATAATACATTAGATATATATGCAATTCTGAACAGCTACATAGAGAACTTATGATCTTTGTTTGGATTGAGAGATTTGGAAGGGAAGGGAGGGGTATAATCTTCTATCTCTGGAGCATTGGTTGAGTTGCTTACACGCGTAAATACGTGTATTACTTTTACCTTGTCGGTCAGTAATTTTGTTTACCAGTTGCAGTAGTTCCTTCTTTTTAATTAAATGCTCTCATGTTTGTTTGCAGGTTGCTCAAGAATTTGCGGCTTTTATCGGTTTATCAGATAGGTCTGTTGTTCGAGTATGAGCTCTTCCTAATGTGCCCAAGGCTACCCTTGTTACGATTGAGCCTGTTACCGAGGATGTCTGGGAAGTTGTCGAGCTCAATGCCCATATTGCGGAGGATGCTATCCTGAATCAGGTGTGATCTCTATCCTAGCGAGTCGTTATAAATGCTTTGTTTAATGTCATAGGGAGTTCAATATATATCATGAAATGTGGCTATCTGCCATTGTTTACCGGGTCAATCAAGTCAAGATTTTGAACTTATGTTTCAGTGTGATGAGGAATAATTACGGAATTACCTTTTATTAAGGAGGTCTTATTCTGAGTTATGCTCTATACTTCTTTTTTTCATTAAGAAGTCTAATTTTGAGTGATGTTCCGTACTTTATATGTCAATACAACATGTAAATTGCTAAAATTAGGTTGAACGTAGAAGATATGCATGTTTGTAAACGACACATGAACTGAGTGCCTTGGCTCCGGCTTGTGGTGGGATTTGAATTTATGGGGACTACATCCCTTGCTATGATATTGATTTGCTAATTCTAGATGCCATGATGAAAATTACATTGACTGATTTATAAAAGTAGCGCAAACAATTTAGTGAACCATTTTGCTATATTAATCATTTTCCAAATCCAAATAACTGCTAGTCTTTGACTTTAATTAATACAGATGCAATACAACCTTAGAATGTACTCCTACTTGACTTGGAGTGGCATTGTGGTGTCAGGTCCGCATTGTCTATGGAAAGATGACGTTCCCTCTATGGTTGCATGGAAATCGTATTGTTACTTTTACTGTGGTGTCAATGGTGCCTGATAAGACTGCTGGTAAGACTTGATGACTGCGTAATTGGTAAAGTTTCTCATGTTCTATATATATGTACAGGCTTCTATCGGATTATGCTAGTAATGTTAGAAATATGGTTTCATTTTTTTTTTCAGTATAGCTGTGATTTGAAAGGTTTGAAATGAGGAATTGTTATGAAACTCAATCTCATCTTTCTGCCAAATTTATTTCTTGTTTAGGTCTTGTTGATTCCATGTTAACTTTTAACAAACTATAGGCGATCTTTCATTACAGCAAACATATGTTTGCTGCATTTGTGTGTGGCATAGTTGGGGACCGTTGGACAGCAATTTTCGGAAGAGCTTTCTTTCCAAGACCTAAAAGCTTTATTTTCATTCGTGATAATTATGGACTTTACTTTATCATTATCAACTTGACCTAAACCTCCAAGTTCCATCTGCCTCGTTACCAATCGCAAGCCTTTTTTTTTTTTGTTAAATTGTTGCACGAGAAGCTGTTAGCATTTAGTAGAAACAATGATGAGAATTCTTGTGCTTACCGCTTATCCATCATGTATAATTTTCCTCTATGTGTATGAGTGTGCTGTTAAGGGCATCAAAATGGAAAAGAAGATAACTGTATCTTTCCTCATTTCGTGTTCCATCTCAAGTGCATTGCCAATGAAAATATCAGGTTTCACTCCTATTATCATAATCATATAATGTCTTTGCAGTGCAGCTTGTACCTGGAACTGAAGTGGCTGTTGCGCCGAAGAGGCGGAGAAAATCTGCTGATCACTACAATGATTCGAGCTCAGAACCTTCAAAAGAAGCTTATTGTTTCCAGAAGGTTCTTTTACGTGTTCAAGATTCACAGACTAGGTTGATTCAGGAAAGCGATTTAGGAGGTGCGACTGTGGGTGTTGAGCTGACTTCCATTGCCTTAGTTCATCCTGACACAGCAAAAGAATATCTGTTCAACTCTCTTCAAGTAGTTGTGATAGTCCCAAGGCTTTCGTCAAAAATGATTGAAAGTTCTGAAAATAAGTCGTTGAAGAAGCAGTTGTCTTCTTCGGCAAAGGATTTAAATAAAGCTTTGACTAATAAGGAGAAGGATAATCCCTATGCCATAGTCCGTCTTGTTCTTTCCGAGTCAGCTGCTAAAGGACATCTCATGCTTTGTCGGAGTTTGCGTCGGTATTTGAGAGTAAGCTTTCACTCATGTATGTTTCTCTTCTTGCTTTAAAAGGCTTATTCTGTACTCCAATATCTCTTAAAAGTTTTTGCACAATTTTCTGCAGTGATGTTATACTAATACTGAAAGGAACGCTAAATTTTCAACTGTAACCCAGGGAATTTCTAAAGCTGCTGTATAAACGCCCTTTGCCCTTGCATTTTGATAATTTTTTTTACCATTATCTCTTGAAAGCTTTTTTTTTTTTGGGAAACGATCAGATTGTTTTTTGTTAGTAGCCAGCTTGCCTGCATTGGTGCCTTTCAGCATTCTGCTTTTGAAGGTTTCAATTTCTGGGTAGTTAATTGAAACACTTCTCTCGAAAATATTCTGTATATTTTATTTATTTGTTGCATTGAGGTCCTTTTTTAAGAATCTAGATATTGTTAACTTTCTTGCTTTGCAGGTTGAGGAGTTTATAGACATCTGTGCAAACTTTATTAGCAAATGCCTCTTTCTTGTTTTCTTATGTTATTTTATTTAATTACTCATTTTTTTTTAATCAGGCAATCCCATGACATTTTAGATGATTTAGTTGCTAGAATTTTTTTTTTCCAAACTTAACTACCTAGTGGTTACTCCAATGTTTAACGATTTATGTGATCATTGTTTTTTTTTTTTTTAAAAAAAAACAGCCACATTCTGCTGGGGATGATCTCTTCTAACGTATTAGTCTAGTTTGCATGCGTACACTCAGTTAATAGAACTAGTTTGAATAATTAGGTCTTTGTCCTGTAGGGGTTTATGTGCAAAGATGTTCCGAAAATAGGAAGAACGAGGCTCCTTCATATTTTCTTTCACCGTGCCAGTTTAAAATCCTTCACAAGAGAAAAGATACCGGAAGCAATACCACAGATGTGCTAGATGACAGTATTAATCTAGAGGACAAGCTTTCTACTCTCCGGTCGGTCCATGACACGGGTGAAATGGATTTATCACTACGGGAGAAGCTTGTCTCTTCATTACTTAGTGGAACAACTGATACTGCAGATGAGGAGACTGGCATTCCTGCCAATATTAAAGATAGATTGAAGCGTCTAATTCATGCATGGATAATGGCTCAGTCCAGAGCAATATCCTTAATGACTGGAGTGATGCCCACTTCATTAGTTTTCGGTCCTACTACTTTTCTCAACTTCAAATTGATGGCTAGTGGTTGTGCGCCTGATGGTGAACTGATAACATCGACAACTGAGACTTCAGGGGACGCAAGAGTGACTGCGCAGCCAGTCAACGAGATTGTATACATGTTAGCTGCTTCTGGTGAATCTTTGCCCAGTAAAAAGTACAGTGCCTATGAGCTTAATATAGGAGAAAATCAGTTAATGGGTGCTCATGATGATCTGAAGTTGTTCTGTGAAAATCTCAGTCTTGGCACTTATGTGTCCTATGACACCTACAATGACCACGCGGTTAACCAAACTTGTGTCTCGTCTTTGAGTTGGATGGGAACTGCTGTTACCGATGTCATTAACAGTAGGTACTTCTACATTCTACCTGCTTGTTGTACATTGCTTTATTCTTCTCTGACTTTTGTGTTGGACACTTTTTAGGGACTGCATGGTTTCAAATGTTTACTAGCTTCAGTTATATTTATGTGTTCCTTAACGCTAATAGTTCTCTATGGTACCTGGGCTCTTCATTTTTAGTTTTCCCTTCTATTATCAGCGATCACGCTGGATTACTTCTGGACAATCTTATTGTATGCCGAGAGTACCATTCACATCTCTAGTTTTCTGTATTATTTGTTAAGTTGCTTTTACAGCCCTAATGGATTATTAATTGTCTATTTCCAGGGCTGACCTCATTGTTATCTCCTGGCTGTGGAGCTCTTCCATTGCCTGGTCATGTTCTAATTCATGGACCCCCTGTAAGTTCAATATATCATGTGAACTCCTATATGTTCGTTTGAGAGGAAGGTAGTATAGCAATAGTTAACGTACCTATTAATTCATCAACATATTGTTCAATTACACATCCACCAAAGGACAGGCTTGAACCCAGTCGCCACTAACTTTATTTACATGGATGAAATTTAAACTCGTCTTTGGTTCGATTCACTGTTCATATTGGTTCTGTGGGGATGATGGAACATGAGAGTTCCCTACTCGTTATGATTAATCGTTATTGTATTTATTGCGAAGCTATTGCTTCAGTTGCACATAACATTAATCTTTTGTCACGTGCTCCACTGCGACACAATTTACATAAGGTTGAATATTTTGCTAAGAGTGAGAAAGAATAGCATATCTTTCAGAAAGCTTCTAACGTCAATTTTGACAATTCGCCCAATCTGTTGCATGTTCAAAAGTTAAAAGGACAAAATGAGAGTGCTGTGTGTGTTTTGCTGTTTTCATTTTTCTCTTCTCTCTGTTTCAATTTCAATGTGTGCCTGTTCGTAACATTTTCTTCCATGTAACTGCGTGAAGGTAGATTTTGTATGTCATTTTTTATAAACATAATGACTTTTGAACTTATTTTTTTTTTTATCACTAGGGTTCTGGAAAAACTTTACTGTCATCAGCTGCTTCCAAATATCTCGAGGGAAACAAAGACATCCTAGCCCACACGTATGTAGAAGTCCTTTTTATTTGCCATAGTCTTCTGGGGCCTTCTGGGAATATTGGAAGCTTTTTTAAACTTATTTTTATCATTGGTTTATGTTCTTGGAAAATACTAAAATGGATGTTAATTGGTTCAGTGTGCTCATAGGTTGCTCTGCATTTTCCATGGAAAAGGCATCTATCCGACAAGTCCTATGTGACCATTTGTCAGAAGCTTTGGATAACGCACCCTCCATCATTGTGTTTGACGATCTGGATAGTATTGTAACATCCGGGGGTGATACTGAAGGGTCTCAAATTTCTGCTTCTGTGGTTGCACTTGCAAAATTTATTGCTGAGATAATAGATGAATATGGGGTAACATATTATATCTTTTCAACATTGACAATACAGTTCAATATTTGATTCTTTAACGAAGGCTCCAACTCAAGTGGGGTATGGGGTAATAATCTGAATTATATCCTTGATATAATTGTGGTAGTGAAGAGCCTATCTGAATTATATCCTTGATATAATTTGCATTTATAGTACACTATATCACAGTAGTTAAGAAGCTCGCGTAACCTTGTGGACGTAATAACTTATTTGCTATACCTTAAGTCAAGAGAAAAGTGATTGTACTGGCTCCATTGGCAATAGATACTTCTTATTTTACAACCATTTACTTCAGGAATGACAGTAAAATATTAAATATTGAATCTATTGTTTGCTAAATTGGTTGATTGGTCTATGGTTGAATTATTCACGTTACATCTTGTTCCACCAATTTATCAAAGTTTTGAGAGCATGATTTGTAGGGATGACTGTGGTAGTAATTCGTGGTAATGGTCGATAATCAGAGTAGCTCGTTCTCTGTCGTGGTTTATTAAGGTTTCTTTTGTATTGGTGGTTTACGCTATGAGTCTAGTTTCTGTTTTATGGCCTATGGATCTTGTATTGGCCATGTTCCACCTAAATTGATCAAATATCTGCATTTTGGCAGCTGTTTACATAATGGATAATATTTGTGCTGTAAGCCTCAAAATTCTTCATGTAAATGATGAATACGTCCATCATGCCTCTCATGGGGATGATGAATACATGCAAGAATAAATTACCATGGGAACAGAGATCATAAAAAAAATTGCATCAATTGACTTCTTGTTCATAATATAGGAAATATAGATTGTTTACCGTGTCATTATGCCTGATTCCCTTACATAACAAAGTTGGACTATGTCGAGTCTTGATCTGGTTTTGTTTTATACTGCAATTATAAGTCAAATTTACTCAACTAATGTCATATGTTTACATTTAAAGAATAGTGATCCTTGTGTTGACTTCTCGTAAACCAACTGTGACATATTGACAAAATCTCATTAGATTTTTTTTATGTATACAACAAATAGGCAGCTATAGCTGAAATGAATCTTTGGTCCATTGTTCAAGGTTGTATGGCTATATTTCCTGATGAAGATAGAAAGGGCGATAAAATGTTACTCTGTAGTATGTAATCTCATGGGAGGATCCAAAAAATATGTGTGTGCAAACCTTTGTATCCTTTTGCTTCCCTTGCTCTATATTCTGTATAGGGTGTGCTCGAAGGGTCATCAAAAAGAAATTCATTTCGTAAGCTGATTAACTTCTAGTTATGCAAATCATTTCGTTTCCTCTCTCTCTTCATAACCTCTGTTTTGTATTGATAGGAAAAGAGGAACACGTCATGTGGCCTTGGACCAATAGCCTTCATAGCTTGTGTTCGTTCTGTTGATCGCATACCTGAGTCATTGACAGCCTCAGGTGTTTACTTTTGCTGGCATCTAATTATATTTTGAAGCAGCAAATAATATCTGTCACATAGTAGATTTTACTGGTATCTTGACTCCTGCATAATCATTTTTGGATTTTTTGGTCATCTTCAGGGAGATTCAATTTCCATATACAGCTTCCAGCCCCATCTACATCAGAACGCTTGGCTATCTTGCGACATGAAATTCAAAAACATTCTTTGCAATGTTCAGATGATGTCTTGCTTGAAATTGCCACTAAATGTGATGGATTCGATGCATATGATCTGGTGAGTAATAGTTAATCAATCTTTTGTTAACAACTTAAGTATTTTGACCATGTTTCTGATATTGGGTAGTTTACGCTGTTTTGAATGCTCAGTGGAGTATATTCAAGTGTACTCTTAGTGTACAGATGTCTGCTTGTCTGAATCTGTTTTGCTGGTCTAGTTATTAGCTTTTGCCCTGAATGCAACTTTAGATCTCCTTTGAAATTTATTAAGGCAATAATGATGTGATTCATAGCTTAAAACAGAAGAAAGAAAAAGAAAACAAAAGTTGTCTATAATTTGGCACCTTCTTACCATGCTCCTCTCCCCTCCATTTCCTCGCATGCTTCTGGCCTGTAGGGTATCTAGTCTCTTGCCTAATTATGCTATTATTTAAATGTAGGGTATTTTAGTTGGTAGGACTATTCATGCTGCAATCTCTCGGTTTTTGCCTTCTCATGGGTCTGCTGAAGACCAAATGAGACCTAGCATAATTGCAGAAGACTTCCTACAAGCTAAACAAGATTTTCTTCCGGTTTCGATGCGTGATATAACAAATGTTGCACCTGATAGTGGCCGTATTGGCTGGGAAGATGTTGGTGGCCTCATTGATGTTAGGAACGCCATAAAAGAGGTATTCTATTTGTGGATTTGTCTTATTGTTGTAACTTTACTTGCTTGATTACTTAGCATGAAGACTATAGATTGGATTTGAGCTTTAATTTTTTCGTTTGTATCTTGATACCCCAATTAGTAGCTTATTACATAGTTTTTGAGTTTGAACAAAATTCTTGATAATAAGATCTATTGACGTATAGACTTTAGAGTGTTAACTTTATTCTTTCAGCTATGTATTATTATAGGATACTTCAATTTACTATTTCTCAGAATAGTTATTTTATCTGTTAAATCTCCATTGTCAGAAAAAAGCACGTGTCATAAGACAAGCTTTGTAGTTCTATTTCTTTGTTTCATCCTTGAGTCTTGGGGTTGACATAACACGAGTTCACATTAGACCCTCCACCTTGAGATCTGATTTTGTCAATGTATTAATGCAAGGACTTTGCATTGCTCACCTTGCATCCTTGCTTGCCTGTTTTGTTGCTCTGTACTGTTATGTACATTATGATGTTTCTAAATTCTCTGCGACAACGCTGGACCAGTTCTTTAACACTCCTTCAAAAAAATAGTGCAGGACACTTAGTCCTACCCATGTCTAAATGTAGACACTTGTTTGACACTATTCTTGTTTTATTTTAAAACTCAATTTCCTAGTCACTTTATGTGCTTGATAGTGTTATCTAAGGTTGGATGGCCTGTGCTAGTGGTGGTAAAGGTTTGTTCAAGTATATACTAGTTCCACAGGGGGTTATGATGCTAGGGACAAAATGAGGAGGGTTGGGATTATTGGTGAAAGATATAGTCGGACCCTAGTTGAGGAGTATGTGGATAAAGTAGTATTAGTAGTAGAGAGTTGAATGCTGTCTTTGATGAAGATGGGTTACGGGTCACTGCCTGTCAGTCTGATTTGACTTATGTTAAATGGAAGCATCGCTGAATACTATACAAGTTCATATTGATTAAGAGTATTTTGCTACCTCTCTATCTTAGAAATATTTCTGAATTTCTGCTCTGGCTTATTCTCTTTCTTGAAATCTACTGCAGTGCAAGTACTCTATTTACGAATGTGCGTTAGAACATTGATACTTCATATACTGAAATTCTTACTCTTGAAAAAGTGATCCTGAACTTTTGTCCCTCACTGCCTTTTATGACAACTATATCCTTATGTTCAATTTATTCATAATTTTTTGTTTCCTGTCTTTTCATGGCTGTTAACAGATGATTGAACTGCCCTCAAGGTTCCCCAATATTTTCGCAAAGTCTCCTTTGAGGCTGCGGTCAAATGTCCTCTTATATGGCCCTCCTGGCTGTGGAAAAACACATATTGTTGGGGCTGCAGCTGCTGCTTCTTCACTCAGGTTCATTTCAATAAAAGGACCTGAGCTACTGAATAAATACATTGGTGCATCTGAACAAGCTGTAAGAATGTTTTTTCCCATCTTTTTCTCTTCCTCTAGCTGTGTCGAGCTTTGCTGAGTGTGACTGCTTAAAAACCCTTAGTTAGATGTATCGCTGCATATATATTGACCTCTGCACGCATGGGCCATGGTTAGTTATAGAGTTGAACTACATTGTTATTTTCGCGTACTTATCTTTGATGCAAATTATTGTTTTTGTCAGCGTAGCGATCTGTTACAATTTCCAAAGGAGCCAGAGACATCAATATTCTGTCTTGGAATACGATAAAATAAAAAATTAAGGGTGATTAGGCATGCCTTGGCTCTTTCCAATTTGTTAAGGATGTAGTTGAGAATACAAAACTTTGGAGATTTGAAACAGCGGTTACCTTTGGTGGCTTTGAAATTATGTACTTGATTGTTTCACTCAGTGCTACTAATTTTGGTTGTGGTTGATTTCCTTTTACATTTTTGTTTGTTGTTACTCCTTTCATCTCATTTATTTTGTCCCCATTGATTTTGATCGTCCAACAATGTCATCTTTGTCCATTGTATTCTCAAAAGTATACAATAGCTAGAATGTCGAGTAGAAGAGTAAGAGCCATTGATAGCCGAGAAGAAGATGAAAGAAAAAACAGAGGTAAAGAAGCTTTTGTGATTCAAGATGTATTCTTTTTATGTATATATTCCGATCTATTACAAGATGGGGAGACACCTCCTGTATATAGGATGGTACCCTGACTGCAGTCCTAAAACCCAAGGGAATTGTGCCTCTCTCACTGTCACTCGCCGACAAATTAGTTGGTGATGAGCCTGACGAATCACCAGCTCATTCCTAGTACATGAACGGGCTTTTTCCTTGTACAATCCATTACATTCTCAGGACTTGTCTTACTCACACAGGCATGGACTGACACCTTGCTTTTACATAGAATTGTTTTATCACTTTTATGTTGAAAACAGTTATATTAAAATTACTATTGAGAAGTTTACATTGTACTTTGTATTACATATATTCACATAAATTAATGGTCAAAATTGACACTGATTAAGCATCAAAGTCAAATGGAGATAATAGAAATGGAGAGGAAGTGATATCATACTACGTATTATTTTTCGAAAATCTCTATAGGAGTGTCTAACTGTAAAATTGCGGCTCTATTATATCCCCAAGGGGTAAATCAATTAATCCACGAGTATTCGAGTCAGCGTGTAAGATTAAGCGCTGGTGTTTTCACCTGAGCTTAGGAATAGAATATAGGTAAAAATGTCTTCTCTCCTTTCTACTAATGTACTCTAAGTCTCTTATGTCGTCTGGAGTTTAAGGTGGAAGTGATGGCAACTGCAACCTAGCTATATGTTATTTGTTGTTGTATAATGTAATTAAAGACTTTTCATGATTTTCTTTCCTGAACTTGATGGCCTCATATATAACTCTCAATGCTCTTCATATCTGTAATATTTTGCTAAAGCATTTCTTAATCGCAAAACTTGTGTTCAGGTTCTAGATGTATTTTCCAAAGCTGCTGATGCTGCTCCATGCATACTTTTCTTTGATGAATTTGACTCAATTGCTCCTCAGAGAGGACATGACAACACTGGTGTTACTGATCGTGTTGTTAACCAGGTGCGGCTTCTTGCTATCAAACTGTGGTCATTTTTTGTTGTCAAAAGATGAAAATTGCCTTGCTGGTTCTAACCCCAGTGAGCTTCCAACTTGTTGTGTTGCAGTTCCTAACTGAATTAGATGGTGTAGAAGTGTTAACTGGTGTAGTTGTTTTGGCGGCAACAAGGTCAGCTACTCAGTACAGCTCTTAACTCCCTTTCATTGTTTGTGCAAGTTGCTATTACTTCCTTTTGGTGATACAAAGTAATTTATCTTATAATGTATCCACTTCCCCTTGCCTGGGAACGGAAAATCGGCTTGGTTGTGTACCTGAATTATAACAATCTCTTATTATTGAACTTTGTGATTAACTAACAAAAAATTGCCGTATGTTAGCTTTTTGCTACATTCGTTTTTTGCCCCTCTTTTTTCTTTGAGTCATAACTTTTGTAGTTTGAAGTGTTAGTATTTCATTCATCGTTACTTGGATTTGCAACTCATGCACATAAGCATGTTACTTAGGTTTGCAACTCATGCGCATAAGCACGTTGGTGAAAAGGATTGTCGCATGGGTATGATAATTAAACACATTCCGTCGATGGGATATTTGCTCCAATCTTATTTCAAAAGCCAAGGGCATGTGTGTAGATAGTCCAGTTTGGCATCTGTTGGCTCAGCTTTCTGTCCTTGTTGCTTAATTTTCTGGTCTTTAAACTTCCGAGGTATTGCATCATGGCATTCAAAGTTTGTGGCAAGTTAATTTATGATATATGGAGTGAGATGAAAGGAGTAAAAAAGAGTGAAGTAGAATTAATCGTAGCAGTTCGCAAGTTTGGCTTTATTATGACCTATTTGGTTGGAGGAAAATTGTCATCTTTTCAGGAGGAATAAATGCTATCATCTTTTCAGTAGTTTTCCGTCTTTTGAAGGAGTATCATCGTAAGAGACTGCTCAAAATGGGGGACTTAATTAGCTACTTTATGGGGTTAAGGCAGTTGGATTTTAGGAGCTTCCTTATATTTTCCGTGAGGATGTTTGATCGTGTTTTAATGGAACACTTTCCCTGCCTATTAAGAAGAATAACTCAGTAGTCAGTAGTACGTATTTTTTTCCCCCTAAATATGAGCTCTTTAAGTAAATGCGGTAGATAGCTTTGGAGCTTGAGGGTTTTATTTTGTTTGAGGTCACTTTAATCTTAGTGGTAATTCTGGTAAACAATGTTTGGCTTGATACTCAGTGTCTTCTGTATTTGTGTCTGAAATCTTGTCTTGATGTTGATTTTCTCTTGTCAAGCAGTAGACCTGACTTACTTGATGCTGCTTTATTGTGACCTGGTCGACTGGACCAGCTGCTCTTTTGTGATTTCCCTGACAAAGTCCTATAGATTGGATATTCTAAGAGTCCTATCTAAGAAGGTAATATACTTCTCCATTATATTTATTGATGAAGAATGTGCTCATAATTTTACGTGGCTGCTGCCTTGACTGTTGTAGTATATTGAACACGGTGAATTTCAATTATGCAAGTTTCTTTATAAAAAGCAGTTGAGGGATCATTTTGAGCCTTCCTGACACACATGGTGCTTTTCTTTTTTCTGAATTTGATAAAAGAAATAACATCACACTATGGTTTCATCCCCGTCTTGATGAGGAGTCAATATGATTTTATGATATTTTGTTTGACGCAAATCACACATTGTTCACCCGGATTTTACTTGTAAATTAATTTGAGTTTCGACTTGTTGGATATCAGTCATATCACCCAGCTTCCGTTTAGCATTGTTATTTCATCTGAAAATTCCTGGAAGTGAAGTTCCAATGGGGGTTGTGTGAGCATTCTTTTGTCCCTGGGACTTAGCTCCCCCTTCCCCACTCAAATCACATATTCGAAGCTTTGTTGCTGCCATTCAGTTGTATTGTTAAGTGTTCTTCACTGATCAGTTTAGAATGCTTTCCAGCTTCCGTTTGGCAGATGACGTTGATTTGGAAGCCATAGCAATTATGACAGATGGACTTAGTGGCCCAGATCTCCAAGCTCTTCTATCAGATGCCCAGTTGGCAGCAGCTCAGGAGATTCTAGATAGAGGTTATGATGGGAAGCAAGAATTATCGACTATAATTACGGGTGGATTGTTATATTCTGCAGCTTCCAAGGCTAAACCATCAGTGTCTGTTTCTGAGCAGCAGAGGCTTTATGCCATTTAGTGTCGCTGTTGCTGTTGGTGTTCAGGATAAAGCAAAAAGGTTGGTTGGCCGAGACCATCAGTTCGCAAGGGAGCCCGAGACCATCTTACAGGTTTTCCAGATCTCAGTGGTTAGTCTTGAACCGATGTACTTTTGTATCTTATTGCTCTGGTTTGTTTTGTTTTATTTGACTGTGTTTGGACTCCTGTCCGTGTCTATTTAGTTGTGCCTAATTATCGCTCTAAGAACGTTACAACGCTATTTTAATCGGCTGTGTTTTTCCGTGTGGTGTCAGATTGTTGTTTGCAGTTCTTTGGGGAAGTTAGACATTAAACGAAAAATCATGAACTAAATCATAGCTCTATCCGTTTATTGTCAGGGTTTGGTTCACCAAAATTAACGACTAGGTTAATCTGACCAATGAATTGTAGTGCGATTTTTTATTTTAGTTTTTTTACAAACGAAATATCATGCTTGTTCGTACATGACAAATTAAACTATCATTATACGATGATTATTTTACTTTTATGCCAATTATATAAGATTAAATATTATTTAATTAAATTGAAGTTTTTGAACTCAAAATCAGGAACATCTAGAGGCTGAAAAAAAAATATTGACGATTGGGTATTAAGGCTCTGTTCTTTTGGACTTAATTTCAGTTCAGTTCAGTTCAGTTCAGTTCAGTTCAGTTCAGCACCATTCAGTTCAGTTCAGTTCAGTTCAGTTCAGCTCAGTTCAGTTCAGTTCAGTTCAGTTCAGTTCCATTCAGTCCTAAACAACAGAGCCTTACTCTACACAAGACTTACTCAGCACTATCAACATATTCATACCCATATATAAGATCAGTCATACTCAAACTCATATATTATATCATTAAACCCTTTCTCGGACACAACCTTCTCATTCTATGCGTAAAGTTTATTTTATTCCACACTTGCTGACTCGACTACTCCGACCACTAATTAAATGTCACTCATGTAAAACAAACCTTGCCCAGACAAGATACGCTCTAACTCATCATATGCTTTCACAATAAACCATTCAAAATCACAAATACCTTATTCTCTTATACATTTCTCCAGACGGTTTCCACGTAATACCTTGAGTGCCTCCTCACGGTCACACCCCAACCCCTTGTACGACTACATACTCGGCACGATCTATACCACTATCTCAAACATAATTCATACCAAGTAACACTATTACAACCACACAACAATTCAACAACTTATTTCATACAACAAAATACTACACAACACTACCCTAAGCATATAAGCTATCAAGGCAAATTCTACAACAGCAAACGATTTCCCATAGTTTCTCAATCCTCTAATTCTCTACTAGCTATAAGATCCTAAGCCTATCCTACTTTATATGAAAATCAACTATTCCAACTCACATATGTATCAAATGATAACAATAATAACAACAATCATGATTATCAATTACCAACGGTACCAATAGCCAACAACATTAGTGACCAACATTATCAAAACTCAACAATATCAACAACCAACTTATCAACACTCAGTCCACAATCCAAGTTCCCCAACGTGATAACAATGTTACCAATATGTCACATTTCCTTCATATGCAAGCACGTGGTCAACATAAACAATCCATAGCACATGCCAACACAAGTCAACATATTTCAAAATCCAACGAGATACAATACTTGCACCAAGCATCCAAAGCATACAACGTGTCCCATCCTATCCAATTCTACCCACACTCAAAACTCACGCGCAGTTAACCGTTTGGACTTACGACGCCAATCTCTCTAGGGACATCTCCCCACCTCGGCTTCGGGATGTCTCCCTAACCTTGGTACTGACTGGACACCGCTCATCTTCTCGGGGTTCATTTTAATTTAAAGCTACGTTCATTTTAATCACCCTACATTCATTAGGTTCATTTTATTCAGGAACGTTGCACTGATACCACTTTGTGACACCCCCATTTTTGGCCATACCACCTTGCCTAAATGGGAGGGCCACCATGACTAGGTCAAGTCCTAGCCACAGTAGTCAAACCAACCACCTGTTAAACCTGTTTAGCAATAAAAGAAGGAATAAAGGAAGAAGGCAAGAGGAACACGCCTCTGCGACCACTCTAGGTGGGTACAACTGTCAACCACTCATAAGTGGGAACCAAAAACCAAAAACTCAAACCACTAACGTGGCGATCGAGCTAAAGTAATAAAGTGGCAGCTACAAAACGACGAGCTCAAAAGTGTCTAGGCCTATCTACAACGTGCTAGTGACTGATCGCTCTCACCAATCCTGTACACGCAAGCCAGCATCCAAACAATCCAACAAACAAGCCTGCAACAAACCTGCTAAAGTCCTACATATCCAAACGGTCGAAAATTCCGTATGAAATCATCGTAGGTTACCATAAGCCAATATACATAAAAATAGTAGCAAGGAACTATGCTAAAAGACATGCTATCAAAGATAATGCCAAACCAATCATTAAGCAACATAGTATGCATGACTAAGTACTCAATGCTCAGTAAATGATTACAACATAACATTACCAAATAACAACAATGTAGCCTTAGACAGCAATAAGGTCAACAACACCACAATCCATTACACTCCTCCAAAACTTCTCCCACCTCCAATACCGCACACAACATCCAATTACCAAGCACATGCCAAAGAACAGGTCCGTCTTTCCGAGTGTGCACACCCCTCGTAGGGCCATATCCTACGAGGAGAACTCAGGCTGGTCCGGGATCAAAGGACCATGGTTTGCTTCCATCGCGGAAGTCTAACATCTCATTAAAACCAATCGTCAACCATATCTCATAACCATCCAACCTCCATCACCCAACACCACAATAACACTTCCAACTCCAATCAAAATCGTCACTCCCCACCAAACACACATTAACAAGTCATCAAATACCAACCAAATAAAGGTTATAACGTTTGTAAGTAATGTTTAAGCAAAATTCACAAGTTATGACCAAAGTATCAAAGTTCTTTCCAAAAACCAAGTTACTTACAAAAGCCAAAACATAGTATAAGGCCACATCCTTTAATATTCATGCCATAAATTATTCAACACACTCCACACAACCATAATTATGCACATTGAGTAAGAGATATACTCTTACCTTCACCAAATCGCTCAAAAGGACCGAAGTAAGGCTAGAACGGCTCCTCAACAAAGTCAATCGCTACAAATAACAACAATACTAACATTAATGAGTCTAATTCTAACTGTTATACACAATTAATTAAACTAATTCAAGCTAAATAAAAAACCCCCAGTTGGTTAAAGAAACTAGGGTTAGGTTTCAAAGGAGGAAGAAAAGAATAAGAAGAGGAGAAAAGAAGGGATAGGTCACGTAGGGGGAAGAGAGAGGCCGATGACCTGCCGGCGTCGGGCCTATCGGCCGGAGCAGAAAGAGGGAACAAGTGGAGGAAAGAAAAGAAAAGAAAGAGCAGAGCAGAGAAGAGAACAGGGAAAGGAAAGAAGGAAGAAGATGGAAGCTCACCGGAGCTACAGCCAACACGACGGGGGAGGGGAAGACCGGCGGTGGTCGGCTGGAAAAGGGAAAGAAATGGTGAAGAAAGAGGGGAGAAAGGAGTCTCGCGCGCGGGAACAGAGAGGAAAAGGTGCGACGAGGTGGCTCGAGCAAAACCCGGCGACATATGCCGGAGTCCGTCGAGGAGGGGAGAAGAGCGGCGCCGGAACAGTAGAGAGAGAGAAGAAAGTGAGTTAGGGTTTTGGGATTGAGGGTGTTTGATGGTTTGTGTTTGAGTTTGTGTTATGTGAGAGTGTGAGTTGTGTATGAGTTGGTGTGTTATTATTATTATTATTATTATTATTATTATTATTATTATTATTATTATTATTATTATTATTATTATTATTATT
>JAUEKU010186808.1:0-18181 GCA_032274805.1 Gypsophila paniculata | reverse complement strand
AGTGACAGACCTCAGTAATTAGGTCCACATAATAGAGAATTAATACGGAACCCATATAGGCCCAAATAATTCTTACATTACCGCCATATTATAAATATGGAATCAATGTATTAGCATTAAGGCCCTGTTCTTTTGGACTGAAACTGGCTGAACTGAACTGAACTGAAACGTACTGAAATTAAGTCCAAAAGAACAGGGCCTAATTCAATCATATTAATATTTATAATGTCGTCCCCTTTCAAATTCCAATAAATTAACTGGTACAGAGTATAAAATTGAAGGAAAATAATCAAATAAATGTATTCTTTTTATTTTATAGCTAAAGTAATTACTTTTAATCAACCCATTCGTATCATGTTCCTTTAGACTTAATTTCAATACGTTTCAGTTCGGTTCAGTTCAGTATCATTAAGTTCTATTGAGGTCATGATAGTTTAAATTTGTTATTCAATAAGTTCAATTCATTTCATTTCAGCTTAGTAAATATCAATCCAAAATACCAAACCTTATATTTAACTACAATAAAACAGTCTCGTTTAAATATTACCTTAATAGTACATATACGCAGTCTAGAGTTGGTAGCTTGCTCCATTCAGTCGCTTTATGGTTTTGTCTCTTTATTAATGAAACGAAATTTGACGGTAAAATAAGAAAGTCGATAAATTTATTAAAAATTATAAAATCTATTTATTTTTAAGTGTATATTATTTTGGACCGTCTCACACAAAAGTAATTCATTATTTTGATAGTAGTGAAATTAATCCTTGATATTGGGTGACATAGTATATATGCGAGTGTCGTTATCTCTTCCCTAAAGTAAAACCTCATTTCGTTTAATTTGGATTGATAATATTTTACGAGTATTTTCGACGCTTTCAGACTTAAACCTAATTTTTCATATCTTAGAAATTATTTGCGACGATTTTAAAAGATTCTTTGAAAATACTAATAAATTCAATCCTAACTTAAACAAAAAAATAGTTAAACTTTTATTTATTTCGTGACCTAAATAATACTCAAGAAACATAATAGTTATGATGAAAATCAGTTTCAAAATCAACATAATAATTAAAATGAGATTACTTCGTTATCGCATATTTTACTTTTTAGCTCTACAACACCAGATGGGTTTATACACTGGTGGGCTGGTGGCAGATATGGGGATTAATAGAAGTGTCCCTCACGCACGTGTAAAAAATCACACGCATTTTTTTTATCATCGTTATCAAACTCATCTTCGAATTTTAGCCCGTCTTAAAATCTTTCGTGAAATTTTAACTCTATCCGTATTTTTTTGGCTGACTTAATTTATATAGTGTGGTTTTGCTTACTACATTGACTAGTCATTTGTAATTATGTTATTTTTTTAAGTGTTCCACTTTATATGATTGTACCATTGCGCAAGTAATACTCTTTTAATGCGAGTTTATAGTTTTGGTGGCATCAATTGGTAAAGTGGTTAAGGACGAGATAAAATATAAAATTATATTCCTTTTTTGTTCTTTTGAATTGTGCCATATTCCATTTGTGTTCTATTTAATGTGATCACTTCATATTTTATCTTATTATACTTCTTCGTCCTACATAATAATGTTACGTTTATTTAATATTAAACTCACACGAGTAATTATCTATATAAATTTCTATTAAATTAACGAACTTAATCTTTGCAGTCCTAACTTTAATCGGTTCAGTCCAGATTTTCATTCTCAATTTTTCCTTTGGACAAAAATACCCCTAACCCTAATTTATGCTATGAAAATAAATTAATAACCTATTAAATTTAATTTAATCAATTTGAAAACAAAATTGTATTGCTACGATGGATTTCGATATCAATAAAGAACAGGTTTAAGGGATCATCATCACGTTTTTTTTTATTATTATGGTTTTTTTGTTTTTTTTGTATTTTAATTTAATTTAATTTATTAAAATTTAAAAATTATAGTTAGGGTTTTGTGGGGTTGTGTGGGGGCCGTCTGCGGTGGGGCGGTCCGGTTAGGGGCCGTCTGCATTGCCACTTAAATTCGTTTTTGTGTTGCTCACATAATCAAGGATATCGACATCCCCTATTATACTAAAATAAGGTTTCATTTTTGAGTAATTAAACTCAATTTTGCGCCCAAATTCACCATCTAATTGAAAATCCCCTATTATACTAAAACAAGGTTTGATTTTTGAGTAATTAAGCTCAATTTTGCGCCCAAATTCACCATCTAATTGAAAATCAATTTGCTTACTAATTACACATTTGACACTCACCACATTTCCTTAATTAGATTAATACTTAACCCTATACCCTAAACCATAACCCTAACCCTATATCTTAACCCTAACCCTAAATCCAAATCCAAACCCTATACCTTAACCCTAAATCCCAACACTAACCCTATACCCTAAACCTAAATCCGATCCTTACCCTATACCATAACCCTAAACCATAAATCTAAACCCTAACCCTATACCCTAAACCTAATTTAAAATTTAAAAACGTAACCCTAACCCTAACCCTAAACCTCAACCTCAAACTCAACCCTAATCCTTAAATTTTAAATCTAACCCTAAATCCTAAACCCAATAATGTAAACCTTACCCTAAACCCTATACCCTAAACCCTAATTTAAAATTTAAAAACGTAACCCTAACCCTAACCCTATAATCTAACCCTAACCCTAAACCTAAACACTAATCCTTAAATCGTAACCTTAACCCTAAAAAAGTAACCATAACCCTAAACCCTAATTTAAAATTTAAAAACGTAACCCTCACCCTAAAACCTAAACCCTAATCCTTAAATTTTAACCCTAACCCTAAATCCTAAACCTAATAATGTAAACCTTACCCTAAACCCTAATTTAAAATTTAAAAACGTAACCCTAACCCTAAACCTATAATCTAACCCTAACCCTAAACCTAAATAACCCCTAAAACCCTAAACCCTAAATCTTAACCATAAAAATGTAACCCTAACCCCAAACCCTAATTTAAAATTTTAAAACGTAACACTAACCCTAACCCTATTATCTAACCATAACCCTAAACCTAAACACTAATCCTAAAATCGTAACCCTAACCCTAAACCCTAACCTCTAAAACCCTAAAGCCTAAACATTAACCCTGAAAATGTAACCCTAACCCTAAACCCTAATTTAAAATTTAAAAACGTAACACTAACCCTAACTCGAAACATAAACCCTAATCCTAAAATCTTAACCCTAACCCTAAACCCTAAACCTAAAAATGTAAATCTAACCCTAAACCTTATACCATAACCCAAAACCCTTATTAATAATTTAAAAACTTATTTTAACAATAACACCTATATTTTAGTAAAAATAAAATTAAATGATTTGACCAAATCGTTTACACCAATATTATGTTTATCTGTACGACTAAGCTTAATCTCTTAATAAAACTATATCAACACTACTGAGTGCCCCAACACACTAAGAATAGTCCCGTGCGAGACGCACGGGATCTAAACTAGTATATCACTAACATATCTCCTCAAATCTCTCTAATTTGAGGTCGACTTTATCGCTTTTCTTATTTCATGGATTGACAGAGTCGATTAATATAATACTCAAAGTGTTTATTCAAAATACCTGATTTAATAAATAAAAAATGGTATAAAGTCGCCACGATTGACATGAACGCCGTGAACGAAACCTCTCAAATATTGCAAGGCAATAGGTGACTAAATTTGTGAATTATGAGGTATAGATATTAAGTTATATAACGTTTATATACCAATGAATGATCCTCAATTAAGACCTCAAACACTAGTTTAAACGTCAGTTAAAACACAATCGATATCATATAATCTAATAGTATACATCAAAATTTTAAAATTGTGACAAGCATTACTTGAAATTGTAGAGTTGAAGTGTATTGGATATTAGGACCAAAATCAGCCAAACATGATAACCTATCATACAACTAGATACTGTACATACATGGACCCAATATTTAGCAAATGGTCCTAAACTAACTAGATTTTTTGGTTTCTTAACAAGATGATAAACATTTGTGTTTGTTCCAAAATTATCAAAAACTCAATAAAATAAAAAATACTTTAGATGCATATTTACACTGAGTGTATAATCCGTATATATATGAATTCTTATATCGTGACAGATATAATATATTCAAGTTATAAATAAATAATGATATAAGCGAAAGCTAACGATATAGTCTCTTGACTTGTTTTATCATAATATAAACCTTTAATTATCTCGTAAACGAATCTCTCATTAATAACATGTTTACAAAATTTCCGAAAAATTACTTATGTAATAGAAAAATTAATAATACAAGTCATTAATCTGAATTATTATAAATCCTTGGATTAATAAACATCATTTGAATAAATATTTTTAATTGTTTTATTATAATCCAAAATAAAGAGCTAAGGTCAGGGCCGTCTCAAACTTTTTGGAGGCCCGGGGCAAGATTAAAAATAGAGGCCCTTACTAATATGACGATTTTTAACCGTTAACATGATTCTAAATAATATAAGTACATTCTATATTCAAGAATTTAGTCTCTATCTCATTTATCATCTTAGAAATAATTTACCCAAACACATACGCAATGTAAGATTACCATACTCTCAACACTATAAATCTATAAATTACAAATAAATAATTGATTGTAAAAAATAAGATAGTCCATAATAAAATGACAAACTAGATACTAAATTTGAAGAGAAAATAAGAAACTTACCTTATGTTGTGAATAATGTTAATATATACCAAATTTTATTAGTTGATTTGTTATATAATTAATTGCGGAACCGGTGGAAATAGAATCTAAACTTTTTTTTAAACTAAATTTTAAATCAATGAACATTATACGGAGTACTATTTTGTGTTTTTATTAACTAGTTTAAAAAAAATGAACATGACCTATATTTTCATTTAGATGGTTGAGTTAATGCATTATAAATTAAACAAATTTTGATGTAGGCATTAAAAACTCAGAAATTAATTGCTTCTTATAGTCCCAAAACGAACTATGTGAGAATCGAAGAGTATTTTCATTCAAAATCAAAAGAACTTAAAAAAACAAAAACTGCTAGTAATGTGAATCGAACCCACGTCAACATGGTGGGTAGGAAACTATGCAGCCAATATGCCTAAGCCCAATCAATGTTCTATAATATCAACTGTTAATAATTATATTAGCACTAATACTAATGGTTTTGTTAAAAATCGAGGCCCTAATAAGTGGGGCCCGAGGCGACCGCCCGGACTGCCCCCCTCTTAGCCGGGCCTGGCTAAGGTACCAAGCTCCCAGAAGCCATAATCAGGTGCCGGCCCTAATATGCCATTTGTGTATGTGGAGCAACTTGGTCTGAAAAACATCAACAACTTCCGGTACGGATCGGAAGCAACCGCTACCTCCATAATTACAAAACATTATAAATATGAATAAAAAACGTATAAAATCACAAAATTATTCATAATGTGAATTTCGCTAGCTCAATTAAGTTCCACTTTCTGACCCCGCCCCTCAAATAATGTTATTATAAAAGAAGGGATTATAATTCTAGTATCAATTATCATTAGCACATAACACACGGTATTTGGTTTGGTTTAACAGTTCAAGTTCTATGGAGTAAATTTGATTAAAGATGGCAAAGAAGCCATTTGGGAAATGATTTAAACATGCAATATAGCTAAGGTTACGCTAAAATTTGGTGACTTAAACTGAGCTGAACGTAAGGTAATGTAATTGAAATGAGTTTATTCGGGAATAAAAGTGAACTAAGGTTAACTGAATTGAACCCTCAAAATAAGCTCAATAAACACAAGGTGTAACACACATGCATGTCGTGGCTTTGTAGTTTTATACCATATGATTATATATGGTGCCTCCAGCAGTGATACGTTTATACCGCTAAGCTCGTAGACTAACCGATCCTAGTTAGTCTACAGCTTCTATATATTCTAGGTTGTCTTCATAAGGTTGATGATCACCTTTTATGATTCAATTTATTTGCCAATATCACGCCAGAATGAATATATGCTCATGTAGTTATGTGACCCGTCAATTTGTAGAGTATACAATATGTTGTACTTACAGAGCTCCTATTGTAAATTTGTGGAGTACATAAAATGTTGTACTACAAGAGGTTCTATAGTCCTATTTGTGGTGACTCGATATTATATAAACCCAGTGGGGCGTCTAGAATGTCGGCCTGATTCACTATTCTAGTAACAAGGTAGATCACATTCTAGTCTATTTATGCGCATAAACTCATTTACCCTCTTGGAATTGAATGCCCCAAAAGCCATTTACCTTAATAAATTGTTATTCGCTGAGCTAGACCAAGTTCTTTTGAACTCAATTTTGTTAAATTGAACTAATTTGAACTGAGTAGAACATGAACTTAATGAACTACTTAACTAAAGTTAAGTGAATTTATTCAAGACCAAATATAAACAAATCAGACCGAAGTTAAATTGAATTGAACTGAACTCAATGAAACTAAATAGTTATTGAAGGCAAAAGGACTTGGCAACGACTAGAAATGGTTTGAAAGAGTTCTGATAACAAACGACGACGAATGACTTTGAAAAGGGATAGTACACACTACATCGCGTGTGCTAGGGAGTGATCGAGACGTCTGGGTAAATAAAAGGGAGACGGCTGTGTTTCAACTTTCAAGTGGACTTACACTACTGTATGTCAAAGGGACATGAATTGATCGCGTAGTTTACGGACAACCAAGATCCATGAAAAACACAGTGTGTAGCCGTGTAAGGTTGCGACTCACTAAATTATTAAGGACACGGCCATGTAGGTATTCGAAACAACCAGATAACAATAACAATAACAAAGGACAAGTGTTCATAAAATGACATCAACAAAACTGTCTAACGAAATGGTGAACTACGTCTAATCTTTTTTTACTCTAATATAGTAATATGTTTACTAAACTAAACTAAAATGATAAATCATACACGGATTTTGCTAGATCATACACCACTTTGACGTTTTTACCCCTCTCATAATTTCTCTAATATTTTTCTTCCCTTTTTTTCTCCCTTTTCCCTCTCCTTATCCACATTCCAATTAAATCAATTAATATTATTCCATATTCCAATTACATCAATTCAATTTCTTCCACAAAAATGTAACCCTAAAATCAATTTTATCCACTATTCCAATTAAATCAATTCAATTTCTTCCAAAAAAAAAAATGTAACCCTAAAATCACTTTTATCAATTTTATGTTAATTTGTGATCGTAGTTGCAATGTAGGGATGACGAAAGTTCTCGAGAATGGGGGCTTTGAATTCACGAATATGCTCTCGGCTGTTAGTTCGACTTCAATATCATTTTTCACAGAATGGCGTAGCTCACTGGTAATCCCGGTGAAGGAAATCCGTCAAGTATTTGCCGGTGATTCGGATATCAGTGGTGAGGGTAGTTGGTCGAAGAGCGCACTCAAACCCTAAATTAATTAAATTGAAAAAATAATATTCAATTTAATTAAATAAAACTAAATAATTAATTTAATGATTAAAACATAATTCGTTTTATATCAAAGTAAGATGCATTGTCGAAGTCTTGGTGTAAATATATTGATGAATTTTATTAGGTTTTGTAGGAGGGTAGAGAAAGAGAACATGATTTTCTAATATTAAGAAAAGGGTATTAGTGTCTTATTTATGACAAAAAGTGTGTATGACCTACTAAAATTTGTGTATGATAACGTAAATTAACCGAAAACCCTGAGATGGGTTATGCTAATCCTAACGCGATTGAACTGATGAAGTAAATCTAAACCTTAAATCTGAAAGAAAATTAAGGGCCTGTTTGGTACGTCATTTCAGGTAGCTTATTTGATCAGTTACCTGATTTGACTTTCATTTAAGCTACTTTATTTTTTCTGCAAGTGTTTGGATGAATTTATTTCAGGTAGCTGAAATTCATTTAAGCTACCTGAAATAAAAAGCTACCCGGGGTAGCTTTTCTACAAAACAGGTAGCTGATTTATTCTATTTACCTTTTTACCCTTTATTTTTAGTAATAGCAATTACATCTTAATAAATAATAATCATGTCCCTTTCTGTCATTTCACACATTTCAGCTACCTTTTTATTTAATTTACCAAATATCACCAAAAATTTCAGTTAACTTTTCAGCTACCTTTTCAGTTTGTTATTTTCAGCTACCTTTTCAGCTACCTAGTCAATTTCAGTTACCTTTTTAGGTTTCAGCTACCTTTTCAGCTAGTTTTACCAAACAGAGCCTAAAGTACCCTAGTAAAAACACGTAATCTAGATGGACTAAATTAGGAAAACTATCAATTTACCGTATTATAAGGGAAAGAATAAATTAGGAAACTAACAATTTACCATATTATTAGGAAAGAACAAATTGTTACGCTTAAATCAACTATATATATAAATTTTTTTTTTTTTTTTTTTGGTGTCAACTATATATATAAATTACTGCGTACAATTTCACAACACAAATCACACAAACACAATATATACTTCTCCTTTCGATCAAACCTAAAACTACGTTAAGAATATGACGGAAAAATTCGAGCTTTATAGCAAGACCTTGAAAAGCGATTATTGTATACTCGAGAAATCATGGTTAATGCCGCAAGCTGCAAAAAGACACCAAGACTACCCTACATTAGCATGGCATTTACACCCAAGCTTACGTCTCCATGTTAGATTAAACCACTCTATGGATCAAACATACATTATCGTGGCTCGTGACGAAAACAACACGATACGGGAAGGGGTTACTAGGCATGTTGAGGCAATTGATGGCCCGGTGATCCATTTGGACCCGGATACTCCGTTTAAGATGATGCAAGAAGCCGAGTTTTGTCGTAAACTTGCTGATGTTGTTAAGGTTAAGGATGATTGTATTGATGATGAACTTATTGAAGAAGTTATGGAGGATTTAAGGGTAATATGCTGCGATGGCGACGCTAATGCTCACTCTTTTGTAACTATTGAGTTTTGTACTAGAGAGGTTTATGTGTGTTCTAAAGAGGTTGATGAGAGTTACGAATAAGTGGTGAGTAAACTTGCTCTAAAACGGATTTATATTTTGGTCTGATATATGGCGCTATCTCAATTTCGGTGTTTTAACTTCAACTATTTTGTCTGAAATTGTCAACTATCTAGCATATAGGTAGCATGCAATATAATTGAAAATAAAATTTCGACCTATGTATTTTCACTATTTTGCTATCTGTAGATACCCAAATCTGCACCTCTCGACCCATTATCAAACCCGATGATGAATGCTTGCAAATACATGTCTGATTGAATACAAATGTTGAATTAGAAATTGAACTCGTAACAAACGTCACGTTTAAGAGCTATTCCGGTCCATACAAAAGTCCAGAAAAGTCCTTTTTGGGCCAACACCTTCAAAATAGCCCAAAACTAAACGGTCATTTTCGAGTAAATCCAATATTTCTCCAAAATGGTATCTCAGATTCACAAACGAATTGCGCCATTGCGTTCGTCTCACTATTTCCCATGAAATAGACTATAAATACACAACATTTCAGTCCATTTAAGACCCAAAATCAGCTCGATAAGATCATTTTCTGCCTAGGGTTCGGTACATTTCTCCTTATCCGGAACTCATATGACTAAACCGTCAGCGGATTCGGATTCAACACGAATAACCGGGTCAAGTACACTATATTCATTTTCTTGCCCAACCCGGGGCCCGGGAGCCGATTCCCGAGGCTCGGGAAATACCCGGACGTTTTTTAGGACCAAATCCCGAGAAAATATCCTAAATATTATTTAAATCATATATTATATTTAATCCTATCTTATCTAATAATATAGGAAAATTTAACCAATATAATCCCAAGTTTGAACTTCCTTCCCATTTTAATCCCAAGTTTCAATCTTCCCAAAATAATCCTATGTTTGGACATGTCTTCCCATTTTGGTCCCTTGCCTTAAAACGTTACTTTTCCGTTAGTTTTTTTTTGAAATTTTGATTTCTAAATTATAAAACGTGATTTAAAAAGTGGTCAAAATGATTTTAAACGTAGTTAATTAGTTTTTAAAACACGTTTTATAATTTTAAATTCAAAATTCTAACAAAAAAATTAACGGAAAAGTAACGCTTTTAGGCAAGGGACCAAAATGGGAAGACATGTGCAAACTTGGGATTATTTTGGGAAAATTGAAACTTGGGATTAAAATGGGAAGGAAGTTCAAACTTGGGATTATTTTGGTTAAATTTTCCAATAATATATTATTAAATAATATTCCTAATTCGATCCATAATAGAAATTCTATCTTTATCCGATTTCAGAAGTTCTATCTCCATTCAAATTCGAAATCCTATCTCGACTCGAATTCAAAACACTAGCGTTTCAATACTATAAATACAAAACTTAACCTTCATAATTCTCATTCAATTTTCCGAGTTCAAAACTCTTTTATACCTCCTAGGTATAAAAACCAATTTCTCTCATTCTTCTCTGGATTCCATTCCCGAGCACTCTCTACCTCTTAGGTATAAAACGTACATTTTTATATTTAGTTGGTTACATTTCCGAGGCTTCGGCCTCGAGGTACACTCCACTAGCCCTTTCGACATGAGGTACCTCTCTTAGGGGTATTCTCAATCAAGCACCTTGCTTGTAGCACCACACCCGGTCGAAACTTTGCCCGACCAAACGATAACCAACAATCGAGTGAAAGCTAAATTAACATCTTTGGTGTTGTCGTATCCAAGCCTAGAATCGCCACTGGATGACCCTAAGGACTTAAGATCGTCTTTGGTGTTGTCGTATCCAAGGAACAAACGATTCCTTAGATACGAGAACACATGCAAATAGGAGTGATCATTTTCCGGTCCGGACCGGAAAAATGGACCGGACCGGACCGTTATCTAGTGGACCGGACCGGAATGTTATAATTCCGGTCCGGTCTTCGGTCCAAAAAATTTGATGATTCCGGTTTCCGGTCCGGTCCGGTCCGGACCCGGAATTTTCCGGTCCGGACCGGATTGGACCGGAATTGTCGTAATTAATATATAATTTCTTTTTTTGATTAGATTAATTTTTACGGAGCATAAAATTTTTAATATATATTATTTCGATATGTTTAATTGGTCGTTATTACATTTTGTTAATACATATTTCTTTATTTTTGTGGTGTAAGATTAATAATTTTCTATATAAACTTAACTTAATTAGTCGATTACGGACAATTCCGGTCCAACCGGTCCGGTCCGGTCATGGACCGGAATTTTCCGGTCCGGTCTTCGGACCGGAATTTTGGAAACCGGTCCGGTCTCCGGTCCACAATTTTTGGGGATTCCGGTTCCGGTCCATTCCGGTTCCGGTCCGGTCCGGTCCGGTCTTGGACCGGTGATCACCCCTACATGCAAAGACGTAGGGTGTCTGAGTGACCTTCTGAAAACTCGGTGGCGACTCCGAAAAAGCCCAATTCAAAACGAGCGCTTTTTCAAAACAGACCTAATTTCTAAAAATTAGTAATCCAACCCACAAGTTCGATAAGCCCACTTTAAAATGAGTTAGGCCCAGAGTGGACGTTTTTCCGTATTCACATTCTGAAGACTCCGCTGGGGACATTTTATTTATTTTTAAAATCAAAAATATTTATTTTAAAAATATTTAAAACGAGACTCGAAAATGTCGAATGATTGAGTAGATCGAGTGATTAGTCGTTAGTCACGAGTCGGACTTCTATAGGACTCCACATTGGAGCTTCCCTATTCTTTGTCCAATCAGCCAAAAATCAACCTCGGAGGTATGACCTTAATAAGAGACTACATCAGTATCTTATTCTTGGACAACCATCACCTCCATTTCCTTACGATTTAACCCACATTGGATTCTATCTTAGCAGGCTCAATCCGATCCGCCCTGGACATCTCACACATCATAGGTTGATGTTAGCACAAAAGCGTATGGGATTAAGCCCAAGGTCGTACCAATTCCCAACTACAATTCCTATTATGCACCTGCATTCACGATTGAACTGATGTCACCTACGTGCTATGTGTTTCGATCTTACGTGGTTTGGTTTTCAAAACCATTTTCAATACTCACATTTCGAAAACAAAAACAACGTTTTAATAAATAAATAACGAGAAATTTTGAGCATTAAATTTTCATTTATTTAATACGACTAAAACGTTTTAAGCAAGACAAAACTGAACTATTTTCAAAATTTAATTGAATAATAGAATCGGGTTTTTCAAAATTAAATAAACAAACGAATTTATTTAAAATGAGAATTTCGAGCATTAAATTTTCGAGTTAAAATCCTTTCTAAAATCAATTAAATAACGAAATTAACGATTTTTAATAAAATGCTACCTTTAATAATCGAGTTCACACTATTTTCGTAATTAAATTAAAACATGAAATTAACGATTTTTAATAAAATGCTACCTTTAAAAATAGAGTTCAAACTATTTTCAAAATTTAATTGAATAATAAAATCAGGTTTAAACAATTTTCAAATTTAATAAATAACGCACATTTATTAAAGTGAACCGCGACGAGAATTTTGATCATTAAATTTTCGAGTTAAAACCTTCTTCTTAAAATCATTTAAATAACGAAATTAACGATTTTTTTAATAAAATGCTATTTTTAAAAATCGAGTTCAAACTATTTTCACAATTTAATTTAAAACGCGAAATTAACAAATTTTAATTATTAAATTACACAACTTTTTAATTAAAACTCGAGTCTAGTCGGGCCCTAACGACGTTTCGTCAATCCTGGGCCCACTTAGTCACATCCCCGAACACACAATTCGGGTACTTCGTCTTTTACAAAAGCAAATATAAACCGGGCTAAATCATGCTAGACTTTCCGTGCTAGTGTGGTCAAGCCCACTTTCAATTCTACACGACGCATTCAAACACAATTTGGATACGTTATCACAGTCGAGCCCGGTCAGGCCCATTTTCTTGTGGTCAAGTCAATGTTGTTGCGTAATTTGGTGTACTCGTATTATCGTTTTTATAAAGACCCACATACGTGAAGGCAAACTCAACCGAAACCATGTCTCTCGAGGAACTTAACACCAAGATCAAACACCTCACCAAAGTCATCCTGGACCAGCAAACACCTCGCCGAAATGAAGTTCAAAACCTGATTGGACAATTTAAGGAGGAATCGAATAGGAACGCTAGGAAGTTTGCAAGACTTGAGGCTCGAATAACATTTCTGGAATCAAGATACGAGCGCCATGGCTCTCCCTCTCAAATCAGGAAGACAGCCACCCACCACAAGGAAAAACAAAAACACGGCCCACAAGCCGCTGACCCCTCTAGAACATTTGATCCTACATCATTAGAAACCGTTTTACGAAAAACGACTCGTAGAAAGACCTAGATGGTAACATCGAACGAACCCACATTTCTCTCTGGTTCGATGACCCTAAGGACTTAGGATCATCTTTGGTGTTGTCGTATCCAAGAAACGAGCGATTCCTTAGATACGAGAACACATGCAAAGACATAAGTTGTCTGGGTGACCTTATGAAAACTCGGTGGCGACTCCGAAAAGCCCAATTAAAAACGGGCGCTTTTCAAAACAAACCTAATTTCTAAAAATTAGTAATCCAACCCACAAGTTCGATTAAGCCAACTTTAAAATGAGTTAGGCCTAGAGTGGACGTTTTCCCGTATCCACACTCTCAGTTTTTTAATTTAATTCAGCTTATGACGACTTTTCTCCCTGAATGAGTAAGTCTCTTGTGAGACCGTCTCACACAAGAATTAGTCCACATATTCACATTTTTCCTATTTTCTACCTTCAAGTAATTTCTAAATAAAACACTCATGTAAGTTTTCCTTAACGTACAAAGACGCCAATTACAACGCTTATCGTAATCACATAAAAATTACTACATATTATTTCTCAACACAAATCACATCAAAGAATGAAACACAATCTATACCTTGCATTGTTTTACGTTAAGAATATGACAGAAAAATCGAGCTCTATAGGTAAGACCTTAAAAAACGAGTACACAATCCTTGAAAAATCACTCTTATGGATCAACATATTGATAAGGATACTATCCAAGAATCACGGCACAGAGTCATTTAACCTCAACCAAAAGTTTACGTAGATTGTTAGCACAATTTTAGCTAGAAAGTACCTGTGAATATTTAGTTCCTAAGTTCTAGCATTTAGTTGGTTTTGTTAGCTTACTAAGTGGAATTAGATGACTCTTGTAAAGATATATACTGACGTTTATAGCAATAACAAATGGACTTCATTTTGATATTCATTGTAACACCCCGGTCCTATCTGCTAGGACCGAAGTGATACTCGTGGCCGCTCGCCATGTTGTGTACTTTCCCCATAAACCACCACGGGTCCTTTCTAGCGCATTTTGGCCTCACTCATGCGCATCCTGAAAACTTCTCAGGAGGTCACCCATCCTAAGACTACTCCCAGAGTCCCAGTCAAGCACACTTAATTGTTGAGTTTCTTTTGCATGGGCTATCAGAAAGAAAGTGCACTTTGATAGTTTGAGTAGTCTCATCAATCCTTTATTTTAAACAACTATTAATAAGTCTCCTCATTTCCAATGTGAGACATCTTGGCCTTATAATATAGTGGAGTGTTATTTTCATTCTCTATACACATTACATTGAACCACTCTATGGATCAAACATACATTATCTCGGCTGGTGAAGAATAAAACACGACACATCAAATTGCAATTGATAGCCCGGTGATGCATTTGGACCCGGATACTACATTTTGATAGAATAGTATAATTCAATGTATTTGTGAAATAATATGTTATTAGTTGAAACAATGTGTCTCTTCATATATAGGTAGTATAAATTTGTAATTTTAGTGTTGTAAATATATGTGAGAAAAACTAATATATCATTCTCATTTATGTTTATACTTATCATATGTTTATATAATCTCTCATATGCACCAACATTATTGGTATCAGACCTCCGGGTATTAACCCATAATAAAAATAAAAGTTCAAAAGAAAAATAATTACCAAAACAAACCCAAACCCAACGTTGACATCGACTATAATATATTAAAAGGCATGTTGAATTGTTGTCAGCATGCCACATATGCAAAATTACTCTAACAATTATGCAACATTTATACTTGATAAACATTTAAATTAAAAAAAAAAACTAAAAAAATGAAAATTGAAAAGACAACTAAAAGTTTTAAATGTATCTACTGTATTATAATATATTAAAAGGCATGTTGAATTATTGTCAGCATGCCACATATGCAAAATTACTCTAACAATTATGAAACATTTATAATTGATAAACATTTAAATTAAAAAAAAAAACTAAATAAATGAAAATTGAAAAGACAACTAAAAGTTTTAAATGTATGAACTTGAAAATTTAAAAATAAACTAAAATACTTTTAACAAATAAATGAAAATATTAATAAATGTTCCTTGAAACTAGAGTGTCTAAAGTAAATAATTTATTTTTATCATTTATAAATTATAAGCACATTAGTTTTCTATCATACATATTTTATGAGGAAAAATAAGTTACTTGGCATTGAACGAAACTTGACATACGTTTTAATGATGTATTCCATAGTACGTTTCATTTCAGGTTTTTGTTTTATTCTTCGCATTTTATTAGATTCAAGAAATCAAAATTAAGTAATAACAAAAACCATAAACCCTCATTTGATTATATATAATTCAGTATTATTTGGTTTTTTAAGGATGCTTGAAATTTAATACATTTTGTAAATATTATGTGACTTTTAGTTATAATAATAATAATACACAAATATTTATTTTCATATTGTCCAAAATTATATTTAAATATTAATTAACCTATATATTTTAATTTTAAATTATAAACAAAATATATGATCGGCCCGTGATTTCACGGGTAAATGAACTAGTTTTCATTGAAAAGTCAAGAACAAAACCCCAACGTCACTTTTGTACAAAAGCGAATTGTCAATTGTAATATCAATCCACTGAGAACAAAGACGTGTAATCAATTCAAGTAAATAAAAATGATGACAGGACATGGCCTTCCTCCGATTTCAATTTTTAAGGGCGAAGAGTATCATTTATGGAGTTTTAAAATGAAGTCTACGTTTAAATCTCAAGACCTATGGGATTTAGTTGATATGGTGTAACAACCCAAATATTAGCAGGTTAATAATATAAAAAAAATATTATGAATATAATTATTAAAAAAAATATTAACTTGGATTTTATTAATTAATTAGTTAGAAATGACATTAAGAGTAAAACTTTTACTTTAACGCGACGTTAATTCAATTCAAATAATTTAAAAGGCTGAATCTGAACCCGACCTTAAAACTGACCCCTATTTATATTATTTTTACCCAACGTTTTTTTTTAAAATAATTTCATATATATTAACTTACACTCTATAATTAAATTATAATGTAATCGAGTTAAAAACTGATATAAAACGTGTTAAAAGGAGTCGAGAGACTTGCAGTCAGCCGAACAGTTGATATGAGATTTCATTGTTTTCAACTTGACAAATTATTTTTATGTGAGTTTTATTTAAATTTTAGAATTTTCTATACCTTATTACGCACAGTTGATATGAGATCCAGATAATGACCATTTATATTTTAATACAAATTAATCCCATTTTTTAAAATTATTGTCATAACTTTACATTTAAAGTTTTATTTTACTTTTTTAATATATTATTTGTTGATTATACATTCGAAGTCATTTTAACAAAACAAAAAACAATTTTGCGTCATCTATACTTTTAGTCACCTTGTTGTATTAACTCTTTCCCGTAAAACAACAATGAATATATTAATTTAGTGTGTGACTAATAAATACATTTATTCACAATGAATTTCTTATATATAATTAATATTCAATGATATTAAACCTTATTAATCGGTCAATGTGGGATTAAATTTTTACATTTTATGTGAGTTCTTTTTATATTGGAAAATTTTCTAAACCTTATTAATCGGTTGATGTGGGATTAAATTTTTACGTTTTATGTGAGTTCTGTTTATATTGAAATTGTTGTAACTATATATATTTTAGAATTTTTTAAACTTTATTAATCAGTCGATGTGGAATTAAAATAGTTTTGAAACAATTTAGATTTTAAATACAAACTTCATCGTATTCTTTTAATTTTTGTCGTAACATTTTCTTCATAACTTTTATTTAAATTGATTTGTTTATATTTAAAATTTGTAAACCTTTGTATTTTACTTTTGTGATTTATTTGTGTGTTGATTAAAGTTAAACATTTAAATTTATTTTTATCAAAAAACAATTTTGTGTCATGTACTCCTTCCATTCATAATATAACGTTCTACTTTTTTTTTTCTTTTAAGATACATATTTAAACTTCAGAATTCAATTCTTCTTTTTTTCACTCTAATTTTTTTGGTCCTTAGTTTTTGGAAGTTTTTTAATGAATGAAGTATATTTTTAGTCAAAAATGAATATTTATTATTAAGTATGTGGCTAAATAATATATTTGTTAACCAATTTAAAAATTTTGATACCATTTTGGAATTTTTTAAGATTAAGAGCGTCTCACAACAAATTAGTGTGAGACCGTCTGAAACAAAAGTCACTGATATTCTTGATCAGTTTAAAAATTTTGAAACAATTACGGTAATAATGCATTTTGCAAACTTAACAACGAATCTCGTATAATAATTAATTAATTAATTAATTAATATTTAAGGATTCAATGTTATAAAATTGATAAGCCATGCGAGTTCTATTTATATTGTATATTTTTCAAAACTTTACTAATTGGTCGATGTGGTATGTAAGTCCAAGCAATATTTAATATGAAGTTAATGTTATCAAATTCCGTATATATAATCATAATAATTATAATTAATATTCAATGATACATTGTTTTCGAATTGATATACTACTTTTGATGTGAGTTCTTTTTATATTGGAGAAATTTCTAAAACTTATTAATCGGTCGATGTGGGATTAAATTTTTACGTTTTATGTGAGTTCTTTTTATATTGGAAAATTTTCTAAACCTTATTAATTGGTCGATGTGGGATTAAATTTTTTCGTTTTATGTGAGTTCTTTTCATATTGAAGAATTTTCTAAACCTTGTTAATCGGCTGATGTGGGATTGTAGTAACTATTTATATTTTAGAATTTTCTA